>MJUT01019196.1:300599-314086 GCA_002080005.1 Gigantidas platifrons | reverse complement strand
GGGCACGCTAACCATAACGCCATCGATGTGCACATGGTTATTGAAAAAAAACTTGCAAGAATTGCATGTAAGATAGTTTCAATACTTTATTTCAATTTAAAATTCTTTTTTTTTAAATGTACATTGTATACTGTTCTTGATAATCTGATCAAATTCCACCATTGAATGTCATATAGCAACAAGTTGGATGTTATTACTGTAGCACATCAAATGAGAGTTCAGTATGACATGTTTCACATCTTTATACTGTCCAGTAGCATCATATCCAATAGTACTGGGTTTCCACCAATATTGCTTTTGTTTCAAGTCTCATGAACTATCCAGCAGTCCCAAACTAAAAAAAAATAAGACAAATATACAGTATTATTCATACAAAAAGATATAGAAAACAAATTGACAAAAATAATTGCTCGACAGAAACCAAATTTAAGCCAAGTTTCAGAGGACTGATTAGCTACAATGTACCTGTACAATGATTTGCTACAATGTACCTGTAAACTTTCAGCTACATTGTATAAAAAAAGATAGGTTGGAACCGGTGTATTTTGGACATTTGTCTTGTTTTAAAGTAAAATTTATTTTAATGGTCCATTAAACTAGAGGCTCTCAGGGCCTGTAATCGCTCACCTGGTTATAGATTTGAAGTTGATAGAAAATGGGAGCGACACAAATAATTCAAATTGTCATTTCGAAGAATTGGACTTGATACCAGATGTTTTCATTTAAAACAAAAAACATGGTAGTAGACAATATTGTAATTACACTTTGCACCCTTATTATACAAATGTAAATAAAAAAAAATCTTGTTGTTGTCCTGAATATAGCTGAAATTCTGCTCGATGGACGCTAAACCATACCTAGAAAAGAACTGGTATGATTATTTTCTATGTACTAGTATACAAAAAAATGTATGTAAATATGTTTTGAATTTATTGCTATTTGTCATTTTTCTCATTTGCCTCAATGTAGCTACGGCCCTGTCTTGGCAACATATCAAGCTTAGAAATTTAGAGTAAAAATAATATTATTTCATTTATTCATACACTTCACTCACATCACATATTTATTTATACCATTTATGGATGGGAAACAATGTGTTACCTTATAATCTTACTCACAGGAACTCAGTATTTTGATGATTTAATTCTCAGGAAAATGGGGAAAAGATGTAAAAATGAATTAATTTTATGTTAAATATGTAAAAAATATATAATAGTAAGAATTACTTTGACTGAATCACCTGGAAATCAAACTCCTCTACCCCCTTATTGGCCTTAATTGTCCTCTTAAAACAAGAACAATTTTGTCTACAACATGTGTGTTCCAATACGAATGAAGAATCGGGTCAGGGAATACATAGCTTGTTTTCATATGTTTTTTAACCCCCCCCCCTTTTTATAGGTTGTCACTGACACTGCTCAACTACACAACTTGCCTTTTGTCAAACCTTTATTGCATTTGGATTTATACATTAAAGTGGAAATAACAGATAAGTAATAGATATTTACCTGAGATAACTGCCTTTGTTGTATTTTACTGTCATCCCCGGTCTCTTACGACGTTCTGAAATTATTATTTTTTAAATCTGAAACGGGTCGAGTAAAACAACATTTCCACATGGTATTTTCAATTAAAATAATTATCAAAATCACTATTCTTATGTAAAAATTGTCAGAGAATTCGATTATGAGTGCCCTAATAAATATCAACTTACCATTGAAAATCTTCAATTTCTTGCTTCTGTTTACATATCTCTGTCCTGCATTCTTCAATTCTAAAAGGGCACATACCTATGGAAAGCTCAGGATATAAGCTTTCCATTGATTGGTCTCTCGAAGACGAATTCCTTAAAGCGCCAAGCGGATAGCTAATCAAAACAAGCAATGCATTTAAATATAAGTTTAAAATGTAGTCCGTTTTCCGTGAAACACAAAAATCAATACCGTTAAACAATTGTTCACTTCAAATAGCTGTCGATCAAAAACTAGACATGGGAACTTCCAGAAAATTAAAATGCAACAAGATATAAACCTTTTTTAATTGTGTATAACAAAAAATAATTTATTGACATACGAATAAACCTTTAAAAAATGCATAAAGACAACATACAAATGAAAAGCAGTATTACGCCATTGATTACACGATAACGTCACGTGACCTGAAACCCCTACTTTTGTAGATAAATCAATGTAGATAAAGGCTATGTATGTCCCAAAACCGAAGCGTTGTAGACAGATCGAAAAAATCGCGAAATTGATGAGCCGGTCGAAATTATTTTTATGTAAACATAAGAACCTTGTGTTATGGAAAGGAATAGGGGGGTAATTTTTTTTTGAGACAAGTGCCTGTGCCTCCCCCCCCCTTTTTTTTAAATTCTACAAAAGTCACAGTCCGTGCTTAAAATATAGTACATTCCTTTATGAATATGTTTGAATAAAGATGTTTCCATTTTCTAAGTAATATTATTCGCTGTAACAAAAACTGGGGAGTTAAACAACAAACAACAAAGTTTACTAACCCACAGGCGCTCGGGTAGAATATGTGATTTTCGTTATTTCATTAAAACTATATATTTTTCCTTTTAGTGCCTCTATTATAACCTTCTCTACGCAGAATCAACTAATTTTGACGTATTTAACACATTTTGATACAACCCAATTTTTTTTCTACAAATACTATAATATCAACAAGGCCGGCAACTCCCCGCCATTTTTTTGGTTACTGGACATCATGAAATTTCACCTACCTCACTTCAATAGTAAATTTCTCCTTGGAAAGTCACTTTCTCGCTGTAACAGCCGCGGTCGTCGTTTTCTAATGTATTATTCCATTTATTCAATACGTTAGAAGTCCATTGGATCACAAATTATTATTAAATAGTCACAATTAGCACTGAACGTTGTGTTTTTAAATTTACTTCCACGGAAGTTGCTGCAATTGTTTTAGGGGAGGTAATACTTTTTTCAAAGGGACGTAATACTTTTCCGGATGCTCTCGGATTCTATCTTTGAAACATACGAAGAAATCGAAAGGCATCGCAAAGGATCAGAAAATGCGCCAAATATAAACTGAGAAGGAATATTTGCTGAACAATAAAATGGAAAGTTTGAAGAAAAAAAGAGGAGATCAACAGATCAACAAAGAAAGTTTAGTCTCTTGGTATGTTAACATAGCTGAAACTAATGAGTGCAATCATTAGAAAGTATTTGAAATGGACAAAACATACCTGGATTGAAAGTACATATAAAAACTGTAATAAATTAATTTTATTTCAACACTTCAATATTGGAATACCTTTTAATAATAAAATAAGTAAACATAATTTGTTGCCAGCCTTCTTTGGTAAACAATTTAGCAACCAAGCTCTACAATATGGTAGGTTTGTTTACCTTACCCAGAAAAAAAATTGTTGCATTGAACAGTTGAAATAAAAATTATATGACAAATCTACATTTTTAAAAATTGCAATCTATAGAATTTAATAAATTTTCCTTCTACAACAAAATTTATGCAATTTGGTACAACAAACAAACTTGTTTAGGAAACAACCATTTCCTTATCTGGGTGAAAAGAGCGAGGGGGGGTGTGGCTGGGATTTAAAAAAAAAATAATTATGCTCTAGCTGACTGATTTTTTTTTAGATTTTGCATTGTAGGTGAAAACAAAATTATGCATTCAGCTATTGGCAAAGCAACCTGTACTTTAACCAGTGACACAATTAGGGGCATAGAGGGTGTACACCTCCCCCTTTTGGTGAGAAAAAATAAAATAATGTTCAATGAAATTCTATTTTTTGATGACTACATTTGTTCTTGGATGAACGCCCACCCCCTTCCAAAACCCTAGATCGTCCCCTCTTAATGGTGTTTCAACCAAAACATCCATAATACATGTGTGTTGGGTAAGACATTTCAAATCAATTTTGTTGTTGTCAGAAACTGTGGTTCTGTGGTTTTTGAGAATTGAACCTTGTTTAGTAAACAACCAGGGGGGACTGGGATATTTAAAAAAAAAAAAAAATTTAATGCCCTAGCTGACGGGAAAAAAAAATTAGATTTTGCATTGTAGCTGGAAAAAAATTATGTTGTCAGCGGCTAGAAAGAAAATGTTGGACTGCTGAATTTGAGTAGTCAATGTATTGTTGTTATGGAAAAATGTTTTTCGGTTCCACACGAAAGAAAATTTTTTTTTTGCTTTCCTTCTCATGAGAAAATAATATTTTGACTGATGAAGGTTCTGAAAAAAAAATTACGAGCACAATAAAAATCCCAGCCACCCTTCCCCCCTCCCCCCACCGTTATAAGAAAATGGTTGTTGCCTAATGCAATAACTTGATCAACCATTATAGTCCCCCACCTCCGCAATAAAGCGGAGGGGGGGATATGGGAATGCCGGGTGTCTGTCCGTCCGTCCGGATATATTGTAAGTGCTCTCAGATTTTCATTTGTTGACCAATTTATTTCCAACTTACACAGAAGCATTATATTAAGAATCTCGCTTAAGTTCTAAACTGGGCAAAATTTAAACAAAAAATTCTTGTAAAATCATGTGGTTTTTTTTATACATATTTTGAGAATTACACATTTCTCTGAAACTACAAAAGATAGAAGCTTAATATTTGATATGGGTGGAGATGTCAATGTGAAGTTGAGGATGCAACATTCCCCCGTCCCCCCAGCTCAGCCCCACCCCTCTGGTGAATCTGTATAAAAAAATGTGACCGATATCCCCAATATTTATTATCAGGGTGTCTAGGCAAATTAAATGCCTTATAGCTAAGGCCCCGGGGGTCATACCCCACCCCTACATGAAGTGAACTTTTTAATGGTTGAGATCCCCACCCCTAAACCATATATATTTATGATCAGGGTGAATAGACAAATTAAATGCCCCAAGATTTTGACTTGCAACTCGGCTGTTGCATCTCGGATGCTTTCTTGATTTTATAAATATATCACATGGATAACATTACACCTCTTTCTATTGCGGCGGGGGACACATGGCTACGTGTTGCAATCTTGTTTGAATTGAATTGTTTTTGTTACATGTATGTATCTTATAAGTAACAGGGGTCCTGGGTGGCTCAATATTAATGAGTTAGGTCGTTGGATCTAACAACTCATACAAGCCTATAACCAATACGGCGTGGGTTCGCGCCCGGCTTTGTAAATTACCAAAAAGGGTGCACTCGACTCGCAGCCGCAAGTCATAAACTTTACCAGTTGCTTGCTCGTGGTCGGTGCTTCTCTGCGGGTACTCCGGCTTCCTCTACCACTAAAACTGGTTGGCATCATATAGCTGAAATACTGTTGAAAGTGGCGTTAAAACTACAAAAATAATAAATCTAAGTAACATCCTTACAACGGCTTGGGGGAAAATCTTTGTTTTTTGTCAAAAACTTTGGATTTTTATAATTGCATCATGGCTGGTACATCTGCATCCATGCAAATTTAGGTCACTGCGACCCATATTTTATACTTCATTGACTGTGGTTAAGCTTAACGTCCGAGTTCATATTTGTTCCTGCCATGGTACTAGATGTACTTAATTTCATTTGCAGGCTACAAGAAAATATAGAGCCAGCACCAGAAAACCAGTTGTCAATAGATGAAATTTGTAAGGCAGTAGATACATGCAAGAGTCCTGCCATTGGAAGAATCATTAAAAAGGTTTTCCCAAATGTAGTTATGAAAAAAACAAGGTGTAAAGATGACTGGACAACCCACCTTGTTATATATCAGGGAATATCTTGGCGACCAAGGGTTTATATTCCAGCTAACATTGAATTTAAAGATATATCTCACTTTGCAAAGGACTTTTTCATTATGAATGAAACAGCAGATAGTGTCACACTGGGTCACATTTTGAACTTTATGATCAATTTTAACAAGGTCATTATTGAGATACATTTTCAAAGGAATTTACAGTGGTTTGTAAGTCTTTGTGGAAGAACTGAAATAAAACCACAACAATTTGGCATGAATAATTGCTTTAAATTAGAAACAAACAGTATTGCAGGAATTTTGGATGGGATAAGGACTTTAAGGGTATGTCAGGGTTTAGATTCAGAGCACAAATTTTCTAGTGACTATAAAGATGATATAATAAAAGAAATATTTACCACATTGAAGGAGGAAAATTCCACAAGAACTGTGTTTCGTTTGTTGAATTGTAACCGTGTTTTGAACTTCAGGACACATCTTAGTGTGAACATCTGCCTTGTCTGTAAAGGTGCCCTGGAAAAGAAGCAAAGTGACTCGTATAATACTGACATGACTGAGCCATCAATGTCAAATATTCCAATTGACGATAGCTATATTGGTTACAAGAAAGCACGAAAATCAAATGTGGAAAATATCTGTGACAATTCAAAGTCTGATCATGAGGGTACATGTAAACGACCTCTTGCAGATATAACAAACACTATTGATATAAGTGGTTGTCAGGCAAAGCCATCTTCATCAAGATTGGACCATAATTATATTGTTAAAAGGAAAGCCCAGAAATCAGATGTAGACAAAAAATGTGAAGGTACAGCTGTGGGGCCTCAGTTTGCAGATATAAAACATGTTAATGATAAAAGTTCATGTTGTCAGGCAAAGCCATCTAAAACTAGTTTTCAGACTGACCATCATGACCATACTTCTGATTCAAATACACATATAACACTGACAGAGGCTGATAATAGTGACATGGAGGTAATTTTTAATGAAGTCAGCAAAGACTGTCCTCCTAAAATTCTGGAATTTCTTATGTCTCAGAAAAAAGCACTGTCTAGTCATCCAAATGGCAGACGTTGGGATACAAACATCATACGTCTATGTCTTACCTTATGGTGTCGAAGTCCAAAATGCTATGCAGACCTGAGGGAAAGTGGTTTTCTTGTTTTACCTTCTCAAAAACTCCTGCAAATATATAAAAACAAAATTCATCAAAAGGCTGGATTAAACAAAGAACTTCTTCACTGGATGAAAAATGAAGCGATGCACAAGAATATTCCACCAGAGGGATATGAAGGAGGACTAATTCTCGATGAAATGTCAATCCAAAGTGATCTGCAATTCTATTCAAAAAATGGGGGGAAATATTTGGTTGGATTTACTGATATTTCAGATGAATCCAGATTCATGGACGAAATTAACAGCGGTAAAAGGGAAATAATTCTTGCAACTCATGTATTGCAGTATGTCTTTCTAGGCTTCACTGGATTCAGGTTTCCGTTATTTCATTTCCCTACGAAACAAGCTACAGCATCTGAACTAAATGTTTTATTCTGGAAAATTACAAATCTGCTTCTTACGTTTGGATTTAAAATAAAATACATTAGTATGGATGGGGCTCAGACCAACAGGGACTTTGCGAAGATTCTTCTTGGGAATTTTAATTCTGCAAGTGTCTCTACTATGAGAGTACAGAATGTCTTTTCATCTTCAACTCAGAATATATATGTCATTATGGATTATTCCCACATTATGAAAAAGATAAGAAACAATATGCTAAAAAGTGGTAAACAGGACACGTACAAAAGACATCTTTACCATAATGGTCATTATATATATTGGGAACATTTAAAGAGTGCATACATGTGGGATATTTCGAACAACCCTTTTCCCATTCACCACAAATTGAGTCATGAACATTTTCATCTATCAAGCGAGGCCAAAATGAGAAACAAATTGGCGGAGGAAGTTTTGAATAGGGACATGCTTCACCTTCTGAAGACTTATGCTGAAAGTCTTTGTGAAAAAGCTCGAAATGACTTAACAGCAACAATTGAGCTGATTTAACATACAAGCATATTAATAGAAAACTTTAGAGATCATCGCCCCATAACAAATGTTGGTGATGACAGACTTGTACAAAACAAAGCAATACTTAAATGGTTTCAGAATTGGGAAAAATCAGTATTATCAAATACTGCAATAAAGGTAAAAGAAAAACATATGATTTCCCACCAAACCCGTGCAGACATATACTCCTTACTCATAGGTTTTGATGAATTGTGTAGTGAAAAACTTAGAAATAATTCATCTTCTATTGTGCCAAATCGAATTAATTCAGATATCATAGAAAATGTTTTCTGTCAGCAAAGGGGACTTTATAATGGAAACAATACTAACCCGACATATCTTGATTACTGTCGAACCATGAATGCTGTGATCCTTGGGCAGGCAACAATTTCGCGAAAATCAAATGCTGGTGGCATCACTCCTGGAGCAGAACCATTCAGTGGATACAATTTCACAAAATCAGCATAAATCCAAAGTATTTTTTTTTTAATATGTACATTTGTATATACCTCAAGTAATGAAGTATAATTAATATATCATCACAAGTATTTAATACAGAATTTCTCAACAACTTTTTCAGTTCAACTAGCTTTCTGCATATACCTGCTTATTCATAATTGTGTTCATATCATCAAGGAACATTTTTCCAAAAAAATATACCTCAAGTATAATATATCATCACAAGTATGTAATCCAGAATTTCTCAAGAACTTTTTCATCTTTAAATTCAATTTGCACAATTTTGTATATAGAACTTTTAGCCAAAGTTTGGCTTAAAAAGATTACTCAAGTTGTACAGTCTGATTGCTGGGAATAAGAACAGTATGTCAGTAGCCAGACGTGCTACTGATTCTTTATATTTCAGTTAATTATAAACGTGCAACAAATACTACATACTACAGGAAGTTTATACAGAGAAGTTACTACGACATATATTGGATAACCTCCTAACTGAATTTAGTACTGTATTGACTGCTGTTTTACCTATTTTGCCTTTCAATTTCTTCGTATGTTTCAAAGATAGAATCCGAGAGCATCCGGAAAAGTATTACCTCCCCTAAAACAATTGCAGCAACTTCCGTGGAAGTAAATTTAAAAACACAACCTTCAGTGCTAATTGTGACTATTTAATAATAATTTGTGATCCAATGGACTTCTAACGTATTGAATAAACGGAATAATACATTAGAAAACGACGACCGCGGCTGTTACAGCGAGAAAGTGACTTTCCAAGGAGAAATTTACTATTGAAGCGAGGTAGGTGAAATTTCATGATGTCCAGTAACCAAAAAAATGGTGGCGAGTTGACGGCCTTGTTGATATTCTAGTATTTGTAGAAAAAAAATTGGGTTGTATCAAAATGTGTTAAATACGTCAAAATTAGTTGATTCTGCGTAGAGAATTTTATAATAGAGGCAATAAAAGGAAAAATATATAGTTTTAATGAAATAACGAAAATCACATATTCTACCCGAGCGCCTGTGTACTATCCATGAACAGTGCAAGTGAAGACTGAAGTTGCAACAACGTAAATCAAACAACACGAGCACTGTTCTTTAACCAGAGTTTAAAACGAAAATCTTGGTGGTTGTGTTTAGTGATATGCAAATTACCTCTCCAAAACAGTTTTCACCAAAAACAACACCTTCAGGATACTAAAAATCTTCTGCTTCTTCGTGTCTCTGTCAGTGTGTTGATATGCGCTCTCGATATTTGAACTGCTCGGTAATGCGCATGTGCGAATTTTGTTACTTCCTGTGTCTAGCCCGCGAAAATTTAAAAATGATAAAACGAAATTTGACCTACGGATTCGATTAACAGTTCAACGCATACATGGTGGTTACTAGTAGGAAGGAAGTCCCAGTAAGAGACTTATATTAAATTGAAACAGCGACATATTTGGCTATGATTTAAATTAAGGGATTCGTCTTAGGAAAAAAAAGGGGGTGCATGAAAATAAAATTAGGAAGGGGTTGGCCTTAAAGTGAAATAGGCATTTTGCTCTTTTTGCACCAACTTCATTATTTGCTGACTGCTAAAAACTATTTTAGCCTATCTTTCAATCTGTGAGAAATACTATTGCAACTAGTTTCCAACTGATATATGAAAATAATAATCGTAGTCACCAAAAACAAATAAATCCAGAATACTCTACCTAAAAAGGGCCTAACCCAAGAGTTTCAAATAAGCCCTCCCCCTTTAATATTGCATCTCCTTTGAACTGAGAAGTATATGTTATCTGGATGTGAATTGATTGATACCGAAAATATCAGCCTGCCGAGCTAGAATATGAAGTTTGTTGGCGAGTGAGCGAAGCGAACGAGTCACAAACTTCATATTCTGTCGAGCAGGCTGATATTTTTCAGTATCAATTATATTCACATTCAGATGACATATTTATCATCTTTAAATCAACCATAAACACGGATACATCTATATTTGTATTTTTCGCGGGAAAAATTACATGATTCAAAATATTCAAAATACGCTTCCCCAAAACCGTAGTTCATAAGTTGTTTGCAAAATATACCATTCATTTTTACAGGTTTATATAAAGGTTAAGATTGTTAGAATTTCCCTTTAATGGGGATATTCATTTTTTTTTATTACAAACATCAAAGTCACCCATTTTCATTAAAGGTTTTGCTTACCAATGCCGTTCCGGTTTAGAAAACATGACGGTCACAACCTCCTTTATGACGTAAAAAATTATGACGTCTGAGGAGAGGTTATCAAGAATTGTGTAAAGTACATTTTTGTAGGACGATGTTTGTTGATATTTCTAACGCGACAGTTCTTAATTTGATATATGTTTTAAAAAATAATGTTAACTAGCTAATGGTGTAGATCAATTTTATTTATTTTTGCCATCTTCACAGGAATTATCGTTTAAATGTTAGGAGAATTTGGTGATAACTCCTGCTGACTGTTGATAAGTCCTGCTCAGCTCACGCGGACTTTGATACGAGTTTTGTTTATGGAGCCAGCAGGTAGATATAGCCGGAGGGAAGGATGATAAGGTTGGATATTCAACGTTGAAACAACGTTGCTGTTTTCAACGTTGTTCCCACTACGTAATATCAACGTAGATTCAACGTTTCAAATTCAACGTAGAAATTGTAACGTTGAAACAACGTTGAATTTTGGTTGTTCAACGTAACAACCAAATTTCAACGTTGATTCAACGTTGTTGTGCCTGCTGGGATCACGTTGAAAGGTATGTTTTATATGAGTTTTGATGCCTAGAAACTTAACTCTATAGCTATTCATCTGTCTATAAACCAGACAATGAACAATGTTAGTTAAGACATCCATAATAATGTCTTTTTTTCAAAATGTGGAAGAGTTGATTCCATCTATATACATAAAGCAATAATATTGTAATTGCAATATATCACGTTGCATTCAAATTTATCTGTTTATTGTTGCTATGATTATTCTGGTGTACATTATACAATGCAGTTTGGGAATAATAGTGTATAGTAATTCGTAATTTGTACATCTTTCAAGCTATTTCTGAGATTAGTTCTTAAGGTAGGTTTTGATCAAATTAAATGTTAATTGTTTTTCAGATATTAACTGTACAACGACATCAACCTTCATTGGTAGTGGTCCGGCGGATATAATATGTACCTTCAAATTAACAGATGTGTTAATAGGTATCAACGTATCCAAAAAGGTCGACTCCACTGATTCTCTTCTAGCAACAATTAATAGTAATGGAAATTTAATTAGTACACCACCTAGCGGAATTGAAATAAAATACACGGATACTGATTTAAGCACAATATCGCTAGAAATTGCAACAATGACTTGCGCAGATGAGGGAAACTATATGTTTATTGCAAACCAACAAGGGAATGTTACTTTTAATGGAGGTGGATCGCTTGTTGCAAAAGGTAATTTAAAATTAAGTAGCCAATTAATAAAGAACAATTTCCAGTGAGATAGTACATTGTTGATATGAAATATCTGCAATCTGTTCTAACATAAAGCATATTTACAATTCCACAAATGGTGGAAAGATCCCTTAAAGAGGTCATTACATTCATATTTTTCAAACATAAAACCCTTCCACAAAACAGCACAAAGTTACAGTACGGCCTCTTTTATTTTTCATCCTCTTATTTTTCTGTTTACATTCCCGTACATATAGAATATGACCTGTAATTGACTTTCTGACCTATTTGAATAAAACATTTGGAAACCGATATGTGAAAAAGTTTGTTGTTGGCAACATATGTTTTGTGTGCGTGGTTTGACAGAACCGTCAAACTGGGGTCGTCGTGATCGTGATCACATGTTAACTAGATTTACAACTACCTATGCAATTAGTGTCTAATTACGCTCATGACGAGGTGTACTCGATATAACATTAAGTAATAATGTGTGTCAGTGAGTTGCGGCAGGTCGGTGGTCTTCTTCGGGTTTCCTCCACTAATAAAACTGATCGCAAAGATATAACTGAAGTATTGTTGAACGTGGCATTAAGCACCATAACCCAAATGGAGTTATAGTCCTTTCGAAGTGAAGTTTTCCTTTCTTGCAATCAGACCAAAGTTGCGTCTTGTAGTCCTAAGCAGTTTTCATTATTTCACATTTACGGTTATCGAGTTAATCAGATAACATGGCTCAATGGTTAAATACTTCAATTGTCTGTAATCTTATGTTTTCTAGGTACCATTCTTGTTGGTAAAAAGCCACGTTCTTCAGCTTGAGGAATAATGGAAAATATACAAACTTTATAATTCATGATTGTCGTCTTCCGGTTACATAGATTTCAAGTTCACCCCCGGTTTTTAGTGCGGTTCGTGTTGCTCGATATTTAGTTTTCTATGTTGTGTTTTGTACATCATTGCTTGTCCTATTTAGCCATTATTATGTCTGTCCGTCTTCTATTTACGCTTTCTGATTACCCTTTTTTGTATTTTTTAACTTTTCTTATCACACGATTTCTTCCCCAGTATTTTATTATTTAACTTGCTTAAATATAAATCCCTGCAATTAAACGAATGTACATTGTAAGTTGATTTTTTACATGTATTTTCAATACTGATTTTCGTTTCAACAAATCTGTGTGGTATTAGTTATAAGGGTAGGAATTTTTCATGGAAGCCGTAGTTTGTATGATTTCAATTATTTCCTTAGTATATAGATAGTAGATTTTGACTATTCTGTTTTGGCCGTGTGCTGTCATTAGTGCCAACGAGTTTTTTTTTGTTTTGTTTTTTTTTTTAATTTATTTATTTGGCTTTCCATCATTTTCACTGGGTGTTATTCCAGACACGTATAGTGCGCACTAAGTAATATATCTACGTTTTTTAAACTATCGCCTGGTAAATACATCTACTGGTGGCTTATTAGTTCCCGTGAGTATCAACCGGGCTGTGGCCAGTATTTCTGTACTAACATGGTTTATAAGATTTACTTATTATTAGAATGTACAGTTGTTAAGTAAGGTAATTATTATTAAACTATGGTTCACCTCGCTCAGACATCGGTCCTCGTAGTCGATTTTGCTTATTCTGTTTAAGCCATTTTGTGTTCTTATCCTGTAGGACTTTGGGCTCAACTGGATTAAGCGGATCAAATAGTTCCGGCATGATCAAGAAATTAATACGCAAAAGATTTTTTTTTTTTGTCTTTATCTGTTGATTTCCCTTGGTTTCGATGTCTACCTATTTTAAGGTCGGCAGT
>MJUT01019196.1:269951-300451 GCA_002080005.1 Gigantidas platifrons | reverse complement strand
CATTGTAAGTTGATTTTTTACATGTATTTTCAATACTGATTTTCGTTTCAACAAATCTGTGTGGTATTAGTTATAAGGGTAGGAATTTTTCATGGAAGCCGTAGTTTGTATGATTTCAATTATTTCCATAGTATATAGATAGTAGATTTTGACTATTCTGTTTTGGCCGTGTGCTGTCATTAGTGCCAACGAGTTTTTTTTGTTTGTTTTTTAAAGATTTATTTATTTGGCTTTCCATCATTTTCACTGGGTGTTATTCCAGACACGTATAGTGCGCACTAAGTAATATATCTACGTTTTTTAAACTATCGCCTGGTAATTACCTCTACTGGTGGCTTATTAGTTCCCGTGAGTATCAACCGGGCGGTGGCCAGTGTTTCTGTACTAACATGGTTTATCAGATTTATTTATTATTAGAATGTACAGTTGTTAAGTAAGGTAATTATTATTAAACTACGGTTCACCTTGCTCAGACATGGGTCCTCGTAGTCGATTTTGCTTATTCTGTTTAAGCCATTTTGTGTTCTTATCCTATAGGACTTTGGGCTCAACTGGATTAAACGGATCAAATAGTTCCGGCATGATCAAGAAATTAATACGCAAAATATTTTTTTGTTTTGTCTTTATCTGTTGATTTCCCTTGGTTTCGATGTCTACCTATCTTAAGGTCGGCAGTTGGCACTTTTGTGACAATGTCTACCTATTTTAAGATCGACAGTTGGCACTTTTGTTTTGGTGTCTACCTATTTTAAGGTCGGCACTTGGCAGTTTTGTTTCGATGTCTACCTATTTTAAGGTCGGCAGTCGGCACTTTTGTTTTGTCTTTATCTGTTGAATTATAAGCATTGTTAAAAGTGCCGACCTGCCGACCTGTATTGAAATATCGGCAAATTTTAATGTGCCGACCTGCCGACCTGAATAAAAAATATATCGGCAATTACATTTTGTATAAAGGTTCGACCTGTCGACCTGGATAATAATATCGGTAAATGTTAAAGTGCCGACCTGCAGCCCAAATACAATTATTGGCACTCTTAAAAGTGCCGACCTGCCGACCAATTATACGGACTATTTCTGAATATTTTTTAATCACTGAAAAACCGAATCATTCATTTATTTCCTTACACAGGAACGCAGGAACTATATATCCGTTCTCTCCACTTGATCCGGATTTGGGCATACATGATGAAAGTTTCTATGCCGTTTTTTAGTTCAATAGATGAAACCATGCACTAATTAATGTTACTGTTTAATATCTTTAAGCGAAACCTGATAAACCTGCGTTAACATTAACTCACTATACAATTGAGAATGAAAGGAGTCAGCAGAGTGTTTGTAAAGGCAAAGTTGGCAACCCTCAGGGTTCCATTTCCATAGAAGTAAAAAGAGCAAATGAAGTGAACTACTCCAAATACGAAGGGTTTCAGACATCATCTATTAAAACTCCAAACGCAGAATGTAACACAGATATTGAACTTACGTTTTCACATGAATTTACCGAAGAATGGAACAATACGAAGATACGATGCAGGGTAGAAAATGATGAAACGATTAGTGATGAGGACGAAATAAATGATTATATTTCTGATGAGGATACAATTATACTCATTAAAGGTAAGATATTATTGTAACTGTCATCTAAGGAAATGAAAAATACAAAATACCATACTTTCGGAAATAAACGATAGATGATCCCGATAGAGCAATCCAAAATGAATAATCCAGAGAAACTGGTAACAGAGAGTACACAGGACAGAGAGTACACAGGACAGAGAGTACACAGAACTAAGACAAACAAAGCAAAAATACAACACAATAGGTGTTGGACGCCACTAAGCACAAACACACCTTGTTATCGAAATCACTTCGTAACCCTAAAAGGGACGGACAGCAAATATGAGGGGTAAAAAATGTATGAGAATTAACAACGGAACTTCATCATGTTTTGACCGAAAAATATGATATTGGATCAAAATGTTGATAGCTCCTCGTTACCTTTTGACAGCCTCTACTAATGTTCCAAACAGGAACACCGTTCAATTTTAATTTGTCTCCATCCGGTTTTAGTGAGAGTAAGCTTTCTTCCTTAGTAAGGGTCGTTTTACCTTTTGTTAGTATTATCTGTTTTTTTTTTCTGTATCTGTGTCGTCACACGACTATCTGTTCGGACTTGTGTACACGATGTTTCAGTTTGACGAAACTATCAGTTGTTTCACCAATCAAAGCAAGAAGAGTTTGAATATACCAAAGGAGAAATCAGAATAAGTAGATCGATAAATAGAAAACACAAAGGCCAAAAGAGTAATGACAAAAGGACAAACAACGATCTACAAAACGTTACACAAAATACTAAGACTGAGCAACAGGAACCCCACAAATATCGGGGTAAACTCATGTGCTATGGATGATTAGCTGCTCCAACATAACCTCCAAGATACACAAGTAAATACGACCAACAGCGCTTTTCCATCTCTTATGTTCTATCTAAACAGTGCATGAAGTAAACATCGCCATAAATAATCAGTTTTACAATATTGTATTCACATGTGATATATTTTTATTTACTACAGATGATTATTGCGTTGGTTACAACGGATATAAGCAACATCCTCGTGGTAACTGTGCTTACTATGTACAATGTGCCGGTGACAGAATATTTTCATGGGCATGTTCAACATTTCTGTGTTTTGATGGTCAATTAATTCGCTGTGTAGGCTGTGATACTGTTAATGCAACGTGTAATTTACCATGATGTATTACTTCAGAAATGCAAATGGATTGTGAGTAAGGATCTTTTATACACTAAAATTACGAACTCAACGCAACTTTCTAAATGACACATTGTACCATAGCATGTGTTCACCATATTATGTATTATCTAGTTATATCAATATCATTTACTTATTTAACATTATACAATAAAATTATTCACAGTAGTCTGAGATCTTAATTCAACATTGCATACAGCTGACCCATTTCGCTGTCGGTGTTTTTTTTCTAGGTTACAAGTATTTCCTTCATAATTATGTATTTGCAATATATCTACTAACTATATACTTTATACTTCATTTTCATATGATACAGTTAGAGATCCACCTATCAAGAGTAAAGGGGTAGGATATGACGACACATTACTCGGATATTCATGTCAAAGTGTTGATCAAATAAAAACTGTAATCAATCATGATCTACTCGAACTATATGCCTAGTCTAGTAAATGACTAATGTCATTCAATCCCGAAAAAACAGAAATCTTGTTTTTCTCTAATACCGGTAACATAGACAACATCGAATTTTCTTTTAATGGCAAAAGTATCCATTTATCTACTAGTCATAAGCATCTGGGAGTTATCCTCTCCCAAAATGCAAAATGGAATGAACATTTAGACAATATGATAACAAATATAACCAAACATTTCGGTATATTACGGAAATTAAAATTTAGTCTAAATAGATCCAACTTAGAAAAAAATAAATTTAGTCTACATACGCCCTCTTTTTGAATACGCTTGTGAAGTCTGGGATAATTGTGGAATTTGCTATTCAGACAAATTAGAAAAATTTCAATTAGACGCTGCCAGAATTGTTACAGGTTTACCCATTTTTACAAAATCGGAGTATTTACAGATTGGGAGATATCGCAGAAAACTCCAATTATTTTTTAATATAAAATGTGGAATGGCACCTGAATACTTGCGTCATCTACTTCCCCCAACTATTCAGAGTACTACTATATAGCCTTTACGAAATGGCGATAATTTAATAGTTCCTTTCTATAACCAATTCGTCATTTATTCCTTCCACAGTTAAAGAATGGAATAAACCTGACATTGCAATCAGAAAATTAGATTCATTAACCAAATTCAAAAACGCTATTCGTCTTAACAGCCAATCAAATAAGATCTCAGTTCCCAAACGTTATTACTATGGCCCTAGAAAGTTAAATGTGATCCTAACATAACTTAGATGTACAGCTTCTTTCCTCAACCATGATCTATACAAGGTTCATATTTTATCTAGCCTAGCCTTTGAGGTGCCCCGAAGAAGACGCGAACCACTTCTTTTTTGTTTGTACCAAATATTCTGAAATTAGAAATGATCTGTTTCTCAGCATAAGCGATTTGTCTCAGTTGATCAATACTTCACTACTCACATCAGGAAGTGAAACTTTAAGCTATGCAGATAATTGCTTTATTTAATTCAGATAAAAAAAAGGTCTAAACGATTTCTAATCGTTTAATGTACTAACCAAACACCATCCAGCATTCAAACACACACACACACACACACTTACTTTTTCCTCATTTCTTTTTCTTCGTTTACTATTTTCAGCTATGTTATATGATAAAATTGTATTTTTCTTGTTTTCTTGTGCATTCTAAATATAATGTAATACTGATTATATATATAGAAGATTCCATAAGTTGGTAAAACTTTTGTCTGATCCTCATTGTATCATTGATCAAATAAAATAATTATAGACTAAAATATAATTAGCTGATTTAACACCGCCAAATATGTGTGCCTTTCCCAGACCAGGACCTAGATTTCTAAGATTTTATATTGTGGTCTTTTTATATGTTCAATGAGTTGAGATCAGAAGTGATTGTTCGTTTTGTTGATATTGATGGGACTGTTGGCCATCACTGTTTAAACCTTCTGAATGTAATATCAACCCTTGCCCTGATAATTGAAAGTTCTACTCTTATAATGATTAAAGTCTACTCAATATATATCTTTGTTAGCTGTGTCACATAATCGATACCCAGGAATAACACATCATGCATTGTCGTGGGTATGGTCTATCTTCATGCAGTCTATGTCCGTTTAGTCCATATCCACTTCAGCCAAATATGATTGTTAACCACAAACCCGCTGATCACATCTGCAAGTAATTACCTAAGCTTAACTAGGTTTCTTTTATTCACAGGATAATGATTGTACCTACTATGTCATTTTCCTTGATATAGATGTTTTGGGGTTTTTCACATGCCAATTCGTATTAATATTATGTTTACGTAATACGCGTTAGTAGGAGAAGGAGATAAAGACCAGTATATCGGCCCAGTATTAATATATAATGTATAAATAAATGCTACAAGAAATATCTATTGAACGGGTGTCGCATATGGAGCAGGAACTGTTTATCCTTCCTGAGCACCCGAGTTCACCGTCTAATTCGATATTTAGTTTCTAAGAAATGTTTTGTAGATCATTGTTTGTTCTTTTACTTTTGGTCATTGTATGGTCGTCTGTCCGTCTTCGATTTACGACTTCTGATTACCTCTTTAATATCTTAAGCTCTTCTTGTCATAGTGAATTCTTAGTAAGTGATTGTTATTTAGCGTCACATGAGCTAGTTATTAAGCTATATCATGGCGACAACTACTTACCTTTTAACTGCTTTGCATTAAGCCAACAAGTTGATGTTTTTCAGTTATAACTCGATAAAATTAACAGTGCGCAGGTAGACGTATTTGGGTTATGATATTTAACGCCACTCTCAACAATATTTCAGCTATATCGTGGCGGTCTGTTTTATTAGTGGAAAAAATCGAAGTACCCGTAATGCAGGTAGACGTGTCGCGCTCCAAGGTAATTAGTTTTCCCTTTTATTCTACAAGATTGTGTACATTGCGGGGAAGAACCAGATATCAATTCTACAGTCCATCATTTACACACTATTTTGAAAGTATAAGAAAAACAAGTGCTTGTCTGTCTGCTTCCGGTATAACCTGGACAATGCTTTGTAGACCATGAATCGCTCGGTGAAACATTCAAGGTTTCTGTCTCCCCTATTAAATACTAATTCTCGAACCATGTAAATAGTTTTAAGAAAAGTTTGAAGATACCAAGAAGAGTTTGAAGACATCAAGAAGAGTTTGAAGACATCAAGAAGAGTTTGAAGATATCAAGAAGAGTTTGAAGACATCAAGAAGAGTTTGAAGATATCAAGAAGAGTTTGAAGACATAACGAAGAGTTTGAAGACATCAAGAAGAGTTTGAAGACATCAAGAAGAGTTTGAAGATATCAAGAAGAGTTTGAAGACATCAAGAAGAGTTTGAAGATATCAAGAAGAGTTTGAAGACATCAAGAAGAGTTTGAAGACATCAAGAAGAGTTTGACGATACCAACGGGGTAATCAGAATCCGTATGTCTGAAAAAAAACAGACAACACAATGGCCAAAAAGTACCAACAGGGTAATCAGAACCCGTATGTCTGAAAAAAAAACAGACAACACAATGGCCAAAAGATACCAACGGGGTAATCAGAATCCGTATATCTGGAAAAAAACAGACAACACAATGGCCAAAAGATACCAACGGGGTAATCAGAATCCGTATATCTGAAAAAAACAGACAACACAATGGCCAAAAGATACCAACGGGGTAATCAGAATCCGTATGTCTGAAAACAACAGACAACACAATGGCCAAAAGATACCAACGGGGTAATCAGAATCCGTATATCTGAAGAAAAAAAAACAACACAATGGCCAAAAGATACCAACGGGGTAATCAGAATCCGCATATCTGAAAAAAACAGACAACACAATGGCCAAAAGATACCAACGGGGTAATCAGAATCCCTATATCTGAAAAAAACAGACAGCACAATGGCCAAAAGATACCAACGGGGTAATCAGAATCCGTATATCGAAGAAGAACAGACAACAAATTTACCAAAAGAAAAAGTACAAAATGACAAACAGCAATCTACAAAACATACACATAAAGCTAAAGATCGAGTAAAACGAAACCCACTAAAACGGGGGGTGAACTCTGGTGCTCCGGAAGGGTTACCAGTTCCTACTCCACTAATGGGTAAACGGAAGCTGTCAATGGAAGAAGGATAGGCAGAATGATAATCAATACGGGCAAACATTGATCTACAAAATACTACATGGAAAGATTAAGATTTGGAAACACAAACCTCATTAGAATCCAGTGTTGGACTCTCGCAGGGTAAGCGGTTCCTGCACAATCTAACATTTTTCAATTGTCATGTGCAGCCTCTGCCATAATCTGCAACTTGTTGGGAGCGATCAGTTCTTCATCTATATTTAAGATTAACCAATCCTTTTTACAAGAATGTATAAGTAAATTCATTAAGGAATATAATTTTGAATAAATGCAATTTAAAATAATTCTGACATTATTTGTTCATATATATAGTAGATTTAATAAGTGTTAAACTTCACAGCCTTAGGTTAAACGATTTATTGTGTTAATAAATATTTTGTATGCATTTTGATGAAAAACGTTATATGTTAGATATGGTCTAAACATTAATCATGAGTCGGGTGGGATTTCATATTGAAATCGTTTCTAAGGATGGGTGTTATTGTGTTTAAAGCCATTTTAAACAATATTTCAGCTATATCGTAGCAGGCAGTTTTATGTGTGGAGGAAACCGGAGTACCCGAAGAAAACCACCGACCTGTCACAAGTCACTGACAAATTTAATCACATAATGTTGTATTGAATAGACCTCGCTAGAGCGAGGTTCGAACTATTAACGTTAGTTGTGATACGCACTGATTGCATAGCTGTTATAAATCTAACTACCATACGATCACGACCAAGCCGGCCTGTGGAATAGTTCCTAAAATAATTGAATTACTGAAATGTTTCAATACAGACAAATTGTATTTATGTTAATTAAGTAAAACAATTCCCTATGGGAGCCACAATAATCAGGATGTTTATACATAATTATTATTCATTTCTAAACGACTCTAATATTTCCATAGGAATTAACTGCTGAACCAATCATATATTTGTTAACAAATGAATGAGTAGTAATATTGGTGGTTTTGTTTTCACTATAGGGTTTTTATATAAGATGATCATTTTTTTAATCTCATATGGTTATTCGGTAAACTATGTCATACCAATAAGGTGTTTCCACAATTTTCCCAATCTGAAGTTGTGTCTAACAATGTACATTTTGGGTTCAGTCAAAGTTATATTTTCTCTGAGAAAACATTTTGTTTAAATATCACATAGGGCTCTAGAATCTTGAATTTCCGATTAATAGAAAACACAAATTAGAGTGCCTAATAACAGAGTATTAGGACATTTCAACGAAGTTTTCTTTCAAACAGTTGATCAGTTTAATATAAGACAAAATATTTAAAAAAAAAACAATAAATAAAATTCTCCGATAAGCCCAAAAATAAAACCCTTTCTTTCTTCTGCTAGCTGGTGTCTTGGATTTGCAATACATAAAGAGATGTACATTTTGTATGAGACAGTCGAATGATCATTCATTTATAGTTTGGGTTCAATTATATATGTTTTTCATATTTTCCAACAAGACATATGCAGTATCGACTGTCTTAAATCTCCGATCGAAATATATCATTTAAGAAAACAATGCAAGGAAGAGTTAATCCACGTGTGATTTATAATGCATTGAGTGGTACCAGAGGATGAAACTATTAACAAATTTGTCCAGCAAGGTTTTATTTCGTGCAATGGTAGTCATCTTGTATTTCTGATCCACATAATAAAAATAATTAAGATCCATCTTATTATCATTTTGCATCATTTGGATCTTTTTAGAAACACATTTACACAGTATGCCATATTGCTTATCCTTAGTGACAACAGCCTTGTAATGCCAATCGCAATACACAAACTTTGCAGAAGGTCATATATAAGAGAACGTTCCCTACCTTGAAGCAACCCCGACAAAACATAGAGTTTGAGAGAAGGAAATATTTGAAAAAAGTAGGCCTCACAAATTATTCGTGACTGTTTTTTTTTATTGCGAAATATCATAAATATGTCACACAGTTGAAAGGACTACTGTTTTAACATGTTTTTTGTACCCAATGTTACTAGTGTCTTTAGATTGTCTATTCTTGATTGTCCCGTCGGTTTTATCTAATGTTTATTGGAGTGCTTGGATGGATATTACTCCGATAATTGTTAATATTTTTTTGTTATCGATTTAACTGTGATATTTACTTATTAACAGTTCTCAAGTAAAGATTACGTTTGGTCTAAATCTCAGGGGATATAATGATAAGCAGGCGCGGATCCAGCCATTTTGAAAAGGGGGGGTTCCAATTTTCCTGGCGCTACAGACTGACATTTTCAGTCCAAATTTTGCATAGTAGGTACCGCAGAGTAACATTTTCAGAGTTGGAAACGGGATTACACACCATCATCGTGTCTCAAATGGTTTAAGAAACACAAGAAACGAGCACCTTTGTTAATACTTGGTTTACCAATTAGACTTGGAAGTATAAAACAGAATCAACAAATTACCAGAAACGCAAGTTCCAGTATGACAGCAGCTTTGATATTACTTCTTGCTTCATGGGTCTTAAACAAATAAATGCAAAAATAACATTCATAATTTTGACCTGCATACTGCAGTTTCTGTTAACCTCATCAGTATTGGAAGAACCCAAACATTTGGAAGATCATGTCGAAATGCGAAAAATATTGAAAACAAAATTGCACCAACAAGTCCAAATCCAATTAGAACAAATGATTGTCCATCATATTTGTGATGTCATACTATTTACGTAACTTTTTAGTAGAATTTGCTGATCAGAACTATTAACCATATTACTCAATGATGAAATGCTTACCCTTCTGGAGCACCTGATTTCACTTCCACATCCGGATATTTGTGTTGTTCTGACATTTGGATTGCCAGACTGAAACTTTGTCCTCGATATCTGATTTCGATATACGATCCAGTAACCTTCTATACTATTAATTGAGCTAGGAACTCAATCTCTTGGTTGAGACCAACAGGCTACATGTTCCTACAATCGATGAAACTTGACTGTTTGCCGCCATACTCAGCAAATTTATACAACAGCATCTAAAACCTTGCTCCTTGTCTGGACTTTTTTCAAGTGCTAATAAAGAGCGCTTTTAGTCATTTTGAGGAAATTTCTATTTTAGTAAAGGTGGGCATCTTGAAAGTGGACCACATAGAGGAACATTCTAGACAAAGTTTGGTTCACATTGGCCCTGTGGCTTCTGATGAGAAAATTTATAAAAGTTTTGACAATTTATGCCTAATTTAATCCGACTAAATCAACAAAAGTCCAAGTTGACACAATTAACGTAATATATATTTGAACAGCTCATGATTTTATTAACATGCATCTAAAATTCTTATCTGAGCCACATCTTGCTAAAATAAAGCAGCCATTTGACGAAATTTCTATTTTTAATAACAGCTGGTGTCTTTGACTGAGGGCGGGACTGCCGTACATACATGTACTATTGACAGTAGATCTGTCAAGGACTTTCCCTACGAAGTTTGGTTCACTTTGGAGTTGTAGTTTCAGCATAGATTATGAAAATGAAAAAAGCTTTCCAACTACCCAAAGACCATGGGGCGGATCCAGGATATCAACTTATGGGGGGCGCACTTAAAATAATCGCGCCGAGCGTAGCGACGCGCGAAAATGTTTGGGGTATTTCGTGTGATCATTCACGATTTTACGCAAAAAAAATCATATTTTTTCCAATTTTAGGGGGGGCGGCGACGGGTTTGCCCCCCCCCCCCTCTGGATCCGCCCCTGCTGCAAAGATTGGTTCAAATTGGCCGAGTCGTTTCAGAGGTGAAGATACAAATGTCAAAAGTTAACGGACGGACGGACGACGGACGCTTAGTGGTAGCAAAAGCTCACATGACCCTTCGGGTCAGGTCAGCTAACAAAACGTCAGTTTGGACAGTCTGGTTGCAAAAACATAAATACTACTATGTATATACCTGTGGAAATGTGCGTAATGTTTTTTTCCATACCAGTGCAATACAACAAACACTGCATAATTTGTTCACTTGTAAATAATATTTTCAAAATTTTTCTCAAATTTCAAAAAGGAAACTTACGGGATAATTGCTTGAAGTGTTCGCGGCGTAAATCAGTCACAGTGAATGAACTGGCAATCTGTGAAAATGGGCATTTCCGATATAGTACTGCAAAGCCACCGGTTTACGTCGAGATTACTCTTCAAATATAATATGTCTNATGTCCTTGCGAAATTTTGACAACAAATATTAAGTGGAAAGATAATATTTTGTTTTAATACTTGGACATATGTTAATTTTATATATTCAGGACAACAAAATATTTTCTATATTATTTTTTCTTTAAATATGACATCTGAAAGGTTGTTTTTTTAAGAAAATAACGTGTCCCAAAAATGATTATGTTAGTTTGGCTGGTTTGTAGACAACGCATGAAACAGGTATATCATTTATTATTTGTTGATATTCAAGCACATAGTTTTAAAAA
This sequence comes from Gigantidas platifrons, assembly GCA_002080005.1. Classification (NCBI taxonomy): domain Eukaryota; kingdom Metazoa; phylum Mollusca; class Bivalvia; order Mytilida; family Modiolidae; genus Gigantidas; species Gigantidas platifrons. The sequence continues at coordinate 289,174 of MJUT01019196.1, read as the reverse complement.
TTATAATTTGAAATTAATAGGCAATGAAAACAACAGTAAATTTTGATATTGAACGTTTTTTGGTGTCCCATAAATGTCTGTGAATTACGTTACTATTTCACTTACTCTGTGTATCACATTTAAATGCTAATTACCTTCACCATACAGCGCTTTTTGAAAGCTCTATACTCACATCTTTAAAAAGGAGACACTTTTGAACTGACCTTCATTCTTTTTTCACAAAAAATTAGAGAGATTTTTAAAATTCAAGTTTTACACATGAAAAGTGAATTACGTGATCATGTTTATAACAGAAGTGCATTAGGCAGCGGTTTTGACGGTTTAGTCGTTTATCAGAATCTGTTTGCTATGAAATGAATTTATCAAGAAAACTATTCTGTTCCAGATATTTTGTATCCAAACTCAGGACAAAGTATGATTTCGTGAATTACGTTATCGTGAATTACGTGACTTTCGTTTTCTAAATAGCAGCATAAAATTTCCTACGGTCAATTTTTCTGCATATCTTTTCTCCAGAGCACCGAATTAAGCGTCACATGACATCATAAACTTAAAATGGCGTTTTCCTGTTGACTGATGCACAACGTGTCATGCCATAAAAATTGAGGTAAGTGTCACCTTATTGGAATGATGGTTAAATTCATAATAATTTTTGTCTATAACTAGTTTCTATTATTATTAAAATTGTTGATTGTATGACAATATATACAAATTCGCCATTATCATAAACAGTAGGTGATTGTATGAGTGTATGAACATCGCATTAAAGTGGGTAACGTAATTCACTATTCGGTAACGTAAGTCACATAATAAAATAAAGAGAGTTCTATGGTGATAAACAGTATACAATTATCAGTTTATGGCACTTCAGTGCATGCGATATCATGTTTTATGGAACACTTAAAAGAGATATCGACCGAGGCCAACGGCCGAGTTCGATATTCCTTTTTTTAAGTGTTCCATATATGCACTGAAGTGCCATAATTGTTTTTATTATATTTCGCTACTACTATTTTGTAATCAAGTAGTCCGTATTTTGTGATATTTGTCATTTTGATAAGAAACGATATTGCGCGATATTGCGCGGCAGAAATAGACTGCCGTGCAATATCTTTTCTTATCAAAATGACAATCATGCAATATCACAAAATACGGACTAGTTAGACATACATTGTTACTATGTCATGTAAATATTACGAAATATAATCACATTTTTTCTGTTGTTCAGACAATGGCGTTACCATTGACAAAACATTTTTGAGGAGGTAGTATACCGTAACTATAGATGTTGAAAGTTTTATTTTTTGGTAAATATGTTTGTTTGTATTAAGTTTTATGATAGTTTTCATAATTACGATGAGAATCGTTGATTATGTCAGTTTCAATAAAGAAAAAAAACATTTTCTAAGAAGTTTAATTAATCAAATGTATGCATATCACCAACATGGAATGTCTGGTCGTCTTTTTGTTTTTATGGCATTCCGAATGAAAGTATAAAACTATTTGCAGGATATTTTTGAGGCAGAATTATCTTTCACCCGTCGTTTTTTTTTAAGTAAAATTATTAATATTATGTGATTTACGTTACCTTGACATACCAATGATTCGTTATCAACTGCTAAAAAAAATAGTCTGCTTTGAACTTTTTTTGCATACGAAAAGTACAAGAAATAGATATTGGCTATGAATGAACGTAAAATACACCACATTTGTGAAGGAAATACAACATCAAAGGAATTGCCATTAAAGGTTTTAGTTTTTTGTGCAAAACGCAAATTTGCAATTGTTTTTACAGCTTTAAACCGGTTTGCATAATCCAAACATGTACGTTAATTCATCTGACAAGTCCAATATGGTATATGCTAACATATTACCTTCACACACGAACAATAACATTGCCTTTTATTGCTAAGTTGAATGAGATCAGTGTCATTATGTGTAAGATCATTAAATGTAACGTAAATCACGTAACATTTTCAATGGGGTAATGCTACATGACGATATTTTTTTTTCTGACATCCTCCAATACTTTGCATCCTTTATTTATACAGTCAATAAATAGAAGTTTTTAGAAAACAACTTTTTTTCAAAATAAATTTGAATAACTACAGCGGACGATTTGAGTCCCATTTGTGTTCCATTTAACTGATTTTGAGTAATCGAGACTGTCTTAAATCTCCGATCGAAATATATCATTTAAGAAAACAATGCAAGGAAGAGTTAATCCACGTGTGATTTATAATGTATTGAGTGGTACCAGAGGATGAAACTATTAACAAATTTGTCCAGCAATGTTTTATTTCGTGCAATGGTAGTCATGTTGTATTTCTGATCCACATAATAAAAATAATTAAGATCCATCTTATTATCATTTATGCATCATTTGGATCTTTTTAGAAACACATTTACACAGTATGCTATATTGCTTATCTTTAGTGACAACAGCCTTGTAATGCCAATCGCAATACACAAACTTTGTAGAAGCTCATATATAAGAGAGCTTTCTCTACCTTGAAACAACCCTGACAAAACATAGAGTTTGAGAGAAGGAAATATTTGAAAAAGCAGGCCTCACAAATTATTCGTGACTGTTTTTTTTTTCATTGCGAAATATCATAATTATGCCACACAGTTGAAAGGACTACTGTTTTAACATGTTTTTTGTACCCAATGTTGCTAGTGTCTTTAGACTGTCTATTCTTGATTGTCCCGTCGGTTTTATCTAATGTTTATTTGCGTGCTTGGATGGATATTACTCCGATAATTGTTAATATTTTTTTGTTATCGATTTAACTGTGATATTTACTTATTATCAGTTCTCAAGTAAAGATTACGTTTGGTCTAAATCTCAGGGGATATAATGATAAGCACGTGATCATAATGGTAAATAATTGAATAGTCGTTGCTGTTCAATTTGTCTGTTAACTTTTTATATCAATACATCAACTGTCTGTACACTATATAGACGTGTTACTGTGTTTTTATTAGAACATTTTCTTTTTTGATTTGATTACTGACATTTACAGTTTTAAATAATGTAATGATTAATAGAACTAAGGTTCTCCTCCCTCAAGCATAGGTGACCTTTTTGGCATCATGTTTATGCTCTTTGGCTTTATTGCTCCAAAATATTAAATTATTTGGCTTATTGGAAGTTTTGGCAGCAATAAATTCGAATTTGAGCGTACCTGATGAAGGTTATTCCAGAAACGCGTCGTGCGCACTAAATTTGATATCTATGTTTTTATAAATACATTTTGTACGTAAATAAGCCAACATCACAATTGGCACTACTCAATAGTTGTTCTTTTGTGTAGTGAATTTTACTTTTGTATTTGACCATAGAATATTGTTTATGCCACAGCTCATCAAAAANAAATTACACAAAGTTTGATCTTGAGCTTTGTGTATTTTATTTATTCATAATGTTCAGGATCATTTTTAGTTAAACATTTTTTACGACGTCATAGTATCACGATTAGAGGTTATGACGTTGTCTTGTTGTTTTTTTGTATCTCTTGGCAGTTTATGTTTTGCAACTGACGAAGACGGTTGTGCCGTCGAAAATTTTTGCAATACTTTGTTTAAATATGTTTATGATCTCCATGAAGAAATATTTTGTTTGATTGTATGTTTTTATAAATACATTTTGTACGTAAATAAGCCAACATCACAATGGGCACTACTCAATAGTTGTTCTTTTGTGTAGTGAATTTTACTTTTGTATTTGACCATAGAATATTGTTTATGCCACAGCTCATCAAAAAGGTATTCGGGAAAGCATCAACCTTTGCATGATGCCCCGGGAAAGGATAGTACCATTAAGATGACATTAACTCGGAAGTACAATACAAATGAGAGTTTGTAGATGAGGGAAAACGATGCTGATATCACATATAGCCTTGAAATGTGCACGAGTTGACACATTCGTTAGTTAACTAGTATTTCCTGATTCTAGGAATTAATCATAACATCACATTTTTTGTGTGTATTTTGCATACCTCTTTGCTATATAATAATAATAATAATAATTTCCTTTCCTTAAACAATATATGTTAGTATAAAACTAGTTTACATTGTTCCATTTTCTATTTGAATTATATTTCCAATACATTCGATACGTCTTTCAATATCATTATATATATATAGTACAAAATTGTGATAAAGTCGTTTTAATCTTCCATTCTTCCACCATTCTATCGGGAAATGATTCTGCATCTACATACTTTTTGCATAATCAGAAATTCGATATTTTAATAGGAATATATTTTTTTTCACATATAATTTATCTGATTTCAAGTTTAAAATATTTATCGATTGATTTTTAACATAAAACTATTTATTTCAATAGAAGTATGTATTGATAATTGTCCTTTAAAATTCAAATCTTAAATCTATTATGGAAAGAACAATGAAATATGGTTACGTATGAATAACATGACGAAAACATCCAAAACGAAACGACTTGGTCAAATTCTACACTCTAGACTTCGTATGCATTGCAGCTCTTTAAACCAGCATCTTTACTCAAAAAATATTGTTGACTCCCCGTTTTGTCAATGTGGTGCTATTGAAACAACTGAACATTATTTGTTATACTGCCCTCTCTACAACGTACACAGACAGCTTTTTATTGAGCCCTTTTTTGACGATCCTCTGATTTCATATGATCACTATCTTTTTGGATCACCCGAGTTCAGTTACGAACAAAACGTTGAAATTTTCTTGGCAGTGCAATCCTTTATTATCAACTCGAAACGATTTAACAGAAATTAGAGTTGTCAATTGAACCCACGACTTGTCTTTTGACAAACAGTGCATGTGTTCACTTTATTTTTTCTTTATATCATATTTCTTTTCATTATTTAATTTCACATATAACTGTATATTATTATATCAAGTTTAATTTGTCTTAATTATTATATTAATTCATTATAATTTCTACCATTTGAGCATATATTCTGCTTTGTAAATTTAATTTCTTCAGGAAACGGATTAATATAAGTTTTGTAACTTGTTTCCGAATCCTATTAATGATTCATCTGAATAATTTGTACATATTCATGCTTGTATTGTATTATTGAATTACTTAATAAAATATGTTTACACTAAAACCTCCAAGTCTAATACATGTACTGTAAACCGGCTTCAAAACAGGAAGTATCATATTTCATGTTCTTCTTAAAAAAAATGGTTACATGATTTTAAAAATGCTACAAATGATGTATTGCAATTATAATAACTTTTGACATATTACAAATCAACTGATTTTCGGTTTCCTGTACTGATATTTTAAGCATGTTTTTGTTTCGGGTAACATATAATATTTTGTCGTCGGATACAATTGCATCGTGAAATGCATACCAGAAAGTTTATTACCAAAGAAAGGAATTAATTAAAACCAATATGTCAAATAAAAGACAATTAGGAAAAACTGCACCGGCAATAGGCCGATCTGGGATATATTACAGTGCTGGTGATAACAGCCCATTTAGAGTTGGTGAAATGGACAATAATGAAAGAACATTAAGAAACACTTACACTGCCGGATTTCAGTATTTTAATTCAAACACTAATGAATATAAAACTGACGAATTTCACAACATCGGTCAAAGAGAACATTCGGATAATTTTGAGATTGACCAAAGCGTGCAACCGAGAGCAAGTCGTGCTACAAATAGAGATATTTCTTCATCGACAAAACATAAAGAATCAAAATATTACACATCAGAGTGTTCTTCTATCAGTGACCGTACCAGTCGGCAAGAAGAAATACCAACATGGAGAAAATTATTACTGGATCCTGAAAAGGCTCAATATTATTTGAATAGAGAATGGCCAAGGGTATGTAGATTAACTTATATATTATTTGAATAGAGAATGGCCAAGGGTATGTAGATTAACTTATATATTATTTGAATAGAGAATGGCCAAGGGTATGTAGATTAACTTATATATTATTTGAATAGAGAATGGCCAAGGGTATGTAGATTAACTTATATGTTATTGACAGTGTGGTAATTTCTGTTTGTCATTTTATTTGCATATAAATGTCATAATATATTTTAGTGGCATTACCTGATTTTTTTTATTAAAAATATTAATGGGCAAAAACAGTCAAATGGCATATGAAAACAACCCCTCTAACGCACCATATAAAACACGTGTATTTATTTTTGACTTTGTCCAAGTAACCATATATCTGGTCACTCTTATTGAAGACCATCTTCTTGAAAGGGCTACATATAGAACGTCTACTCGAACATTTAAATAGCATATTTTATGAAGATGATAGCAAACTTCTCACAGGAAAACCAATAAAAAGGATAACTGTTTCAGATAATTCACATTCAATCTTTGAAAATTGTTCACCCCACTGATGCCGTCTAGTGTACATGAATTGTGGTTGTGTATTTCTCGGATAGATGGTAGGACCAGGAAGTGTTCAATCGAACAACTCCCGTTACTGCATACACGAAGCTGAGCGGGAGTGAGAGAGTGGCAGGGTCCTATCAGTTACGAGTTGCAACTGCACTTTTGTGAAACGTCATTTAATACACAGAGGTATATGAATTACTGATAAAAATGTTTTGAGAAGATAACGCTCATGCCACTAGGATATATATAATCCCGTCGAGGGAAGAACAAAAATTTGACAGCTCAAAAATCTAATTCTAACAATGTTTGGTTTAATTTTCAGACGTATATAATATTTAGTATTAACCTAGTATCACAAGTATCTTTAAGATCCGGTGTGACAGATATATTGTATGGTTGTCACCTGCTTAGATGTTTGTATAATATACCTTATTTCCTGTGATTGTATAATGAATTCTTCATTATCCTATACAATATATTGAAAATTACTGAGTTAGATTGCTGTCAAATTATAATATTAAGTATAAATGTACCATCTACATACGCTTAGTCACATGTCTTATGTCTATCTCTAGATTTTCCTTACGAGACAAAGTAACAATTTGACTACTGAAGCTATATTTTTATATAGCGCTTGTTGTCGAGTGGTCTAGGGTGCTGGACAGAAGGCTAAGCGATTGGTGCTGCAGTAGATCAATGATGTGAGTTCAAATCCCGTCGAGGGAAGAAGAAAATAATTGTCAGCTCAATCATCTAAATCTAATTAGACAATATAGGTATGATGTCTTTTTATATGAGATTTATTTGGATGAGGCTAAGAAACAGGGGTACTGCGAGGCTCTGCCGAGCAGTCTCCCTGTTTTGTGCCGAATACAAATAAATCTCATATAAAAAGACACCATACCTATATTGTCTTTATACTGCAATACTATATTTTTTTTTTCAGTTTTCTATATAAAATAAAATAGTTAAAATTCGTATTCCACGTCATGGGCCACATTTAAAAATGATTTATACAGGACATTGTCCAGTATAGAGCAAAAGTTCCAAAAAGGGGCGTGGCCTAAATGCTTTATACAGGACATTGTCCAGTATAAAGCAAAAGTTTATACGACCCCCTTTATCAATGCTGTAAAGTTACCAATTGCAGTATAACACTGTTTATATATACATAAAATGATATGTTAAGATGTAAATCTTTATATATATTATGTGGTCATTATTAGTGGAAAAGACAGAATATTACACAATAAAACAATAGCGTATGTTAACGCCATATTCTTCAGTGCTTGTAACACATATTTCTACTAACAAAATTAATTAAATTATATTTTAGTATTTGGTTGATGTAATTTTATTCTTTTTAATTTGTTAAAGTAATATATTTTATAAATTCGCATTGACTATGACTGGATTGAGGTTAGTGTATGGTTTTTTTTTTTGTATCTTACATTATGAGACATCGTATATAAACATGAACAAAATTGTTGAAATATTTCATATTGCTTGAGAGGACACTCTTCATCTTTAAATATATGATGCACTGGTCGTGAGGAATGGAAAATACTTGTCTCACTAGTGGAGGTGGTACTGGTTACCCTTCTGGAGAACTTGAATATTTTTCTTCATATAATTTTGTAGGTCGTTGTTTGTCTTTTTGTCCTTTTACCACAAAAAAAATTTATTTTCTGATATTATCTGGTATCTACGGCAATCATACACTATCAGAAAAGCGTCACCTAGTGGAGTGATAATTGCTTACTCTTCCGGAACTTCTGAGTTCGCCCTTGAATTTGAGTGGGGCTCGTATTGCTGGATCTTTAGTTTTCAGTGTAGTGTTGTTTTTATCATTTTTTTGTCTTATTGTCATTTTTCTTTCGGCCATTATATTGCCTCTTGATTTACAGTCTGATTGCCCTTTTGGTTTCTTCAAACTTTTCGGTTTTTTTTCTGCTGTTCTTTTGTTTGGAAAATTGGTAGTGTCATGAATTCAACTGAAATTTTGTCATTGGATGTTAAAACCACAATATATCAAAATACAACATACGTATTCAAAAGGTTGATTTTCAGAGAAAAATACATATTNTTGGCCATTGTATTGCCTCTTGATTTACAGTCTGATTGCCCTTTTGGCCATTGTATTGCCTCTTGATTTACAGTCTGATTGCCCTTTTGGTTTCTTCAAACTTTTCGGTTTTTTTCCTGCTGTTCTTTTGTTTGGAAAATTGGTAGTGTCATGAATTCAACTGAAATTTTGTCATTGGATGTTAAAACCACAATATATCAAAATACAACATACGTATTCAAAAGGTTGCTTTTCAGAGAAAAATACATATTTTAACGTTTGTATTACATGTACATTTAAAAAACTATAATAACCATAATCTTACAATCGTTCAAATGAAATAAGAATTGTCTGAAAATTTCAATTATGTTTTCTAATACAATCATGGTTAAATTCTGGGTCTCATTGGTAATATTTATCCTTTCGTGATATGAAAATTGCGACACATTTTTGAAATATGAGTATTAACTTGTTTAAAAATGCCGTGAATACTATCGTTATAAATTATATCCCTTGTGAATGTTGTGATTTGAATAACTCGATAATTGTACATCTATGATATCATAAATAATTGCAGATATCTCTGCGAGCATCATATAAGAGGAAGGAACCATACAGAGCCCCAGACGAAGAGGAAGAAGAAGAAGTAAAATCCATAAAAACAGACAACAGTAAACGAGAAAGACGCTTTAAAACCTGGCTTGTCATCATATTTGGTCTGGTGTTTGTAATCTTGGCTATAATACCAGTCGTTGTTGTAACGATGTTATTAAAAGACGGTTTGTAACCTTATAAATAAAAGTTAGAGAAAACACACTCAACATACATATTTTTATATTTGCATTGCTGTTTTCAAAGATTTATTTAAGAACTCAATAGTCTGATTAAAATGTCGATCCATTCAAATGTCTTCCATAGTCTTTCAGTTGTTCTTAAAGTACATTGTATATGTATATGCTTAACCATTATTTTGCTAACCGATACGGAGTATCTGTGTCACAAATGATCAAGGATACGTTCCGTTTGTCGTAATCTGGTCATATTCTCATTCATGACTTATCACCGGGTTTGTAACAAGAGTAGCCTGCCGGGTGTCACATGTGAAAAAGGAACTGCTCACCCTTACGGAGCACCTGAGTTCACCCTCGGTTTTTAATGAGCTATATCTCTTTGCATGTTCAATGCTAGATTTATTTTCCTTGTGATTTTGTAGTTTATATTCGTATATAAAGATATAAAGAATACACATCCAAATAATGACGTAGACAACTTTATGCATCGATGTGGAATTATGCACTAGGTAATACTGTGACCGTTGGTAGGTCATAGTGACTGTACAAAGCCATCTCGCCACCATCAATATACAATATGCACATTTAGCGATCATTTTATTGTGGTACTTATGTTTAGAATTATTCACTTTTGTATATTTTGTTTAACATTTTAGATGAAACACCTCCAACAACATATGGTAGGTACATGTACTATTTTTAAGGGAAAATGTAACTAACCGCTAGAGAAAACCGAAGGGCCAATCAAGAATTGACAATCCAGAGACACTGGCAACATTGGGTACACAAGACACAGGACGAAGACAAACAAAGCAAAAACACAAGAGAAAAAAACTAAACCGATCACCAAAATATCAGGGCACTGTAAATTGACGTCTCCGATGATCAAGGCTAAAATATTATAATTTGGAACATTTTTATGTTTTGTCTTGATAATCAAGTTACCTATAGTTGTTTGATTATAAATAGTGTGGAATGCATCAATACGACATCCAGTAATGATCAATATGACAACACCATAAAATGTGATGACGGGAATTCTAGCAAAAACAATAAGAGCAAGACCAGACGCTACATCTATGCTTTTCCTGTCACTGACTCGTTATGAAGTCAACGTATAATAACAATATGGTGACAATACTTATACGCATACATTCGGGAAAATGGTTTTGATCAGCTTAAACAAAGAAATTTGGTAGTGGTCGATTAAATCCCATATGTGTCTTGAGAGAACTGATTTTTAAGAAATCGCATCAAATACGATACGGTGTGTTAAACATTTCGAATATAAAAAAAAATCGTTTATTAGTATGCACTTTGTAAATATAATTTTTTTTATATCACGGAAAGACATTTGTGGCGAGGTTTAACTGGCTAATGTGATCCCAGCCATCTCCTTTTGGTAATTGAATCTCCAGCGACAGTACATATGTAAACAAACGAAACAAAACCTGTACATATTCGCTTTCATTCAAAACTACCACTTGCTATTGCAAAATTCAATGACAACATAAACATGATCAGTACGATATCAGGGACAATAAATGTTAGACTACTAGCTAGAAATGTTAGAACTGTTGGTTAAAGGTTATTTCTCTCGGGACAAAAATAAATCATAACTGATATTTCTAACATATTTAATATCATTTAGTCATAACCATCTAAAGAAATTAATGGTCTTTGTGGAACACAGGAATAAATATGCCATCAGTTTGTTAGAATCAAATAATGAGCATATTTTACATCTCAAACCGAGTGTGAACAGACTCCTGACATGCCGATGAGTAATGCATTTACTTCCTAACTAATAAACACAACGAGTTAGCCGTGCAAAGAATTGTTATATATATTGTTATCTTTGATAGTATGTGGTCTTTTCAGATGATGCAAATACTATTTAGTATACATGCATGAATATAGGATTTTTTTTTTGCTTGGCAGTTTCAAATATATCATTACATCATTATTGCCAATAAACTAGTACCATTGTTCTGCCTGTCTCCTATTGGAATCACCAGGACTTCAAACCGCTTCTGTTGTCATCTCGTTTGTGTTTTTGCACTTTGCGATGCTTGAATCATGATTCATCGTGTTCTTATGGTTGATTGAACAACTCGATCTGTTTAACATTTTATTTCACGTTTGATCTCTTTTTTCTCTCCAATCCATGAAGTGAGAGTCAATATGTCCTTAGAGGTCAACGATAGTTACCGTGGTGCATTAGACGACCATACATCAAGTGAATATAAAACATTTGGACGCCAGTTTTGCTCTGAGGTAAGACTATACTGTACATTTTTTGCAATCTATAAATTGCTATTGTTTTTTTTTATTCCATTATTTTATCGCATGCATTTACTTTCAGTACAGATAAAATAGAAACGCGATATGTAAATAGGTATATGTATATATTCATAATATTTTCTCAAAGCCTTCACATTAACAGTGTATGATATATATGTTTTAAATGAAACTAATAATGAATACGTCTTGTCAAAAGTGTAGCTATATTGTGAATATTCTTTCTTAAGAAGCAATATTCATGTCCACCCTGCATACTAGTTTGTTAGCTATTATAGAACCTGTTCATTTTTACGTGTCATCGGCAATTTTCAATGTTGTAGCTTCCGAAATGCTATTGTCGCTTTCATGAATTGGTTTATTCCTGCAGACTTCAATATGGATCTGTGATTCTCACTTTCCTCAACTGTTTGTTTTTATTGCAAAAAAACTGCGGATGTCATATAAGAGTAGAAATCTGCCGGAGCACCGGGTTTCGATCTCAGTTTTTGTCGGTCTTGTTTTCTCTCTTATGTTTTACTTTTGTAACTGTTGATTTTTTTATCAGGTTCGTTCTTTTTCAGACATTGCGTTCGACGTCACACATATCGAAAGATTCTTTTGTTTTTGTTTGTTCTACAATTATTTACTTAAACGTCCAACATATAACTCCCCGATTCCCGAAAGAATTGACTTATAATACGCTTACAACAAAGTGGCAATTCGGAGCAGGATGGCAATGTTAAAGTCACGATTTGACGTATTAAGGTATATTAGGATCAAGTTCGTTCGTCATTTTTCATTAACAATATTACATACATCTTTTGTATAATACTGCTTTCATTATCACTATTTTACACAGCCTTGTGGACAAATGCATATATGCGAAAATAGAAATGCTTGAATATTATGCAAATTGTCTCGTTTACCTACTTAATGTATTTAAAGATTTTTTTTTCTCTGTACTTCATATATCAAGTCGGCAACAGAATGTCGCATCATGTGGAGGTTTTATTAAAAACAGATTAGTTGTTATCACTTCCTTCTAGAAATATATAGATAGATATGAAATGATAAATTGTCTTTGAAAACTGACCATAGCTTGAAAAAAGGTTTGCTTGTAAAACGGTAAAAACAAACACAGTATACCTTCTAGTAAATTTATTTAGCAGAACAAAATCATGCCCTTGCTCACCCGTCCATCTGTTTAATGCAAAACTTATTAAGGATAGTTTTATCCACTTTTAATTAAGAATATAATGGCGCAGTTTGAACGTTAAATATCACAAAAATGTCCAATCACATTTTGTTTTTTAAATGGATGTATGGGAAACGCATTTCGTATAGTATAATAATTAATTCCTCAAGAGCCATATTATGGATTAATAATGTCTTTCAGATAGCAACGGTTTATACAACTGGATCCTTGAATAATTATTATGGATGCAGAGTTATAAATCTTATGTAAGTAAATAGTAGGTTTATCGTATGACATACTAGTGTATCGTTCTGTACTATAATTGTATGGTTCGTGTTTAGATTTATTTAATAAATGTTAGAGAACACCAAAAGGGTAATCAAAAATGGACAAACCAGAGACACTGGCAACATAGACAACAACAAGACAAAGAAAAAGAAAACAAAAACACAACGGAATATGAGTTGGATACCACTATTTACAATCAAACATTAATAGCGTAAATAAGACATATGTCCTCTTACAAACAACTGTTGTATGATATGGTTATTGTCGTTACCCTGCCTGACATCCGAATGCATTTAAACAGTATTATGACTCTCATCGGCTGGTTTGCAAGGCTAATTAATAATGTGGATTGCGCAGATATTTCTTGTCCATTAAATTTCAAAATGAAATAAGAATTTTCCCATTACGAAAGGTAGAACAGATTTAGTGTATCATCACAAATTCAAGATTTTAGAATCTTCCTATATAAATTATACTTAACACATATTAATCGGCAAATTAATATCCCTGTCGTAAATGAACACCACGAATATATAATATATGTTTCGTCCTGACATTACATGCGAATCTACCCTTAGAATAATGTAATAAAATAAATAAACAACAACAAGTAGATACACAACAAACTAAAATTATTACTGTTATTAATGTTACAAAGTAACCTGGCCGGCCTGTTCGAGCTTCAAAATATGACAGTGGACGAATCTACTATTTATATGTAACACCAGGTTCTCGTACAAATAACAACAATCGGCTATTCATAGTATTGTTGTTTGCATTGTATAGCATATAAAAGGTATAATAATTGTTAATTGACTCCAATTAAATTGATCAGTGAATTCAGATGTAAACTATTTTACCTGTCCACCCTAAATTAACAATGAAGGTTCCAATTGAACTACGACCGATAGCCACGCCCGGCCAGGTTAGCCTGAATCAACAATACTCTAATAAAAACGAAGATATCAAATTTCGTTCGCACGACGCGTTTCTAGCATAATCTTCATCAGGTAAGCTCAAAATCGAAAGATTGGAAAGTCATATAATTTACAACGTTGGAAGCAATACAACCAAAGGGCCTAAACATGATGGCCAAAATCGGCTAATATCACCAATACCTGAGGGAGGGAGTTTAGGTTTTATTAAGAATTATTGAATCGGGTTTTACAATTTCTATTTTAATTCCACTTATACTTTCTTTAAAATGTCTTCACAATAAGACAGTTGTATATATATATTCTTTTTAAATATATCAAATTCTTACAAGCTATATTTTGATTGAGGATGGATTACTATATATTTAATGCAATCTGGTGTTGGATATATAAATACATGTATGCCTAAGCTTAAAGTGAAAGTCTACACGTAAAGACGCAATGTTTTCTCTAAATTATATTTAGCAGTTGTCATTGACAGTGATTAGTGGTCACATCTAGGTTTCAATACTTATATCAATTAAATCGTGGTTGTTATTTTTATTGATTGATTAACAGTAGAAAACCACAAAATTAGCAAACTGTATGACATATATTTGTATCGAATACATTACAGCACAGGAATGCATTGGTTTGTGTTTTTGTCTCTTGAGTTTTCTCAGCACTCTTTGTGATATAAGTCCATCTACCTAACGATTATGCCATGACGGAGTTCGTACACCCACTGCGTTTATTCGATTCCACACGTATCAATATTTGATATGTATAGATGCTGTTTGTCTTTTCAGGAACGGCAGTATTATTGTGATTTTTGAAATTATTTTCACTGACACGACTCAAGAGAAAGTCACTGCCAACGTTAAGGAGGCATTGACAAATGGTACATACGATGGGTACTGGTTGGGCAAGTTCTTCATAGAAAGCAATACTACAAATATTATTAATGTTATCACTGAAAGGTTGACGAATCCACCTGATGTACAAGTTGATGATGTTGAAACCAGTTCAACACCATTGATGCTAGATTCAAGTTCACAAATGTTATCACAAGGACCGAGTTTAGTCATGTCAAATGATGAAATATCTGACGACATCTCATCATTCAATCAAACTTCAACAGCTATGAAAAAGATGGAAGCCACCACTACCGTTTCGGAATCAGATACTACTCTATTCCTGACTTCGGCTACCATGACAGTCGATCATACCATTACACTATCATCTACACCTTCTTTACCGGATCAAACAACGGATGTGTTGACAGATACAGTTTCGAAATCCTTCTTAACAACTTCAGCAGAGACTACTATACAAGACAGTATATCTAATCAGATAACAAAGACATACATAAGTTCTCAAGAAAGTGAAACGATGCGCATGTCGAATTCATTTGCAAGTATATCTACGACTAGTGAAACTTTAGTTCAAATGTCCACCGAAGATCAATCTATATCAACAAATGTCGTAGAGAGTATGAGCATTATGGGTTCATATAAAACAACGTCCTCAACATATGAATCTGAATCAAATATAACCACATTCCCAGATGATATAGACATGAGCAGTACTATGCCACAAACATTATCATCTACGAGGTCTCAAGAGTCCATGATATCAACAGACATTTCCACAACCTCATTAGGAGTTACATCTATTGATCAAAGATCAGATGAAGAATCAAAAAGTATCTTAGCTACACCATCAGAGTCAGAAAATATTGTAATGTCCAGCATGTCTAATTCTACAGTATTAAATGAGCTGGATTCAACTATCAGTTTAGAAACTACCAACATGCCTATATCTTCCAATAAAGATATATCATCTGCTACACTGCCCATATCTACAGCTACAGATGAAATGTCAAGAGATGAATCGGTAATTGTATCAACCGTTGCCTCAATTGAGCAGACGATCATGACGTCAACAATGTCAAACAGTTCAATGATCGATAGTGACATATTTACCGACAAGACATTGCTTACTAGTGATATTCTGACATCTTTAGACACTGTTAGTATAACTCCCACCGTCACGGATGATTTTACTTTTGGATCCTCGAATGAAATGACGGAAGTAAGATCCGTCAGTGAATCAACCATTCAAGAACAAGAACCTATGTCCACACCCACAGATTCCAAACTTTCAACGATGGTTGGGGAAATTACTTCTAATACTGCAGTGCAACCTAGCAACATGACAGATATGCCATCTTCAACAAATTTACCAACAGAATTGATAGAATCTTCCTCAGAGACAATAATTGATATCTCAAGTCAGTTGTTAGATAAAACTCCAACTCTTACCAGCAGTATATTTTCCACAGAATCGACCCCACTGTCGGTTGAACCTACCAGCTGGACGTTTTCATCTACAATTCCAGTTGAAATGACTAGCAGCCTTATAAATGATACTACAGAAGCTCCGACTATAGGTAAAAGTCCTTCATTACTTTATATTATACATTTTGTTAATAGTCTTTCATTTACATGTCGTTACATATACTGATTGATTATACCGGAAATCTGATTGTCCTGACCCTATCATGAATTGCTCAATTGTAATTACGAAACATACAACAAATACGTATGCATACGGAGTACGAGAGGCGTGCTACGCACAAAATAAAAACAAACAGTTGTCAACTTTAATTTAAAGCAATGTGCAGTTTTTCAGCGTTATTATATGTATGTATGATATCAATTATATTGTTGCCATAGAAACATATGGCTCAGTATATAAGATAAATAACGAGTACTATGGACCGAACTAATTTGCTTGATATAGTTGGAGTATTGTATACAATATTGTATATCTGATAGACATACAAAATGTACATAAAGTGACTATGATATTAATATCGGTTTTTTTGACAGGATGGAATTGATAGACGTTTTACTCTTTCTTAAAGGTGTTCCTCAAATATACTGGTCTGAAAGTTTTTTTGAGTGTGTGTTTCAAACCTCTGCTCTTTTAGCCATCGCCATTATATCATATATCATAGTGTTTTAAGCAATGACAACCCCGCTTTACATATTCGTACACATGTGAACGTTTTTCTTAACCTATGAAAAGAAAGTTAAAACAGTGATGGTAATCAATTCTATCAATATCAACAAAAGGAACAATCACCTCTCATCTTAACTAAATTCACTGAACACAAAGAAGAGCACGACATATGATGTTGGAAATCCCATTCCAGGCTTGGTACAGTCACACAAATGTGGTGAGGTTAAACCTGTTAGTGGACCCCAACCATCAGTAATATTTTGTCTTTGAACTATTTTGTCCATATCAAGTATACGATAGAATAATAATAGAAGAAAAATATATTCCGATGAAATATAACACAAACTCATGATGCAGTCACGATTTTATATAGTCAACCAGTATATGTATAGCCAACAATTCCTGCATTAACTTATTTACCGTATTATTATTCTATATATCACAAAACCTTTTTCATTTTATTGTATATACAGAACCTCCAGCGAAACCGGTACTAATTTTAAGTGTTGATCAAGTTATAGACCTTGTGTTTAACAACGGGGTCTTTTACAGAGACACTGGAACTCATACATGTGAGGGAGACGTTCGGTCTCCTTCTGGTCAGTTAGTCTTAGATATAATGTATCCGAATGGAACAGAGTTTCAAGATATACCTACGAACAACATTGTTATAAAGAGAGAGAACATAACTACTACTGATTCTAAACACATGGAAAGTATTAGTTTTGGAATTAAATTTACGGAGGAAATGGATGGTGGTAAAATACGATGTAGGCTTCTGGATAATCTTCTTGACAATGGTACAGTCAGTGAAGAGTTAAGGCTGATTCCAAGTATGTGATTAGTTACTATGGCAATCGTAAATAAACAGATATATTTTAATATATATTGGTTTCACACAAATCAACATTGAACACATCTTCGCTAGCCAAGGGTTACGATCCGCTCCTCTTCTCTCCACCCTTGGCAGATTAAGTCAGAATTTTGTAATTCCCGCGTATCGCCATCAAGCGGATTTATGAAGTTCAGCCCATTTGCATTACATAATTATCAACCAATGAGAACGGCTGTGCTATTACCTGTTCGAAGTGAGAAAATATTAATTGAGCAAATACCTTAAAAGTTTCTGTAAATATCGTTCTTCTGTGTTTGGGAGGCAAAGATTCATGACAAAGTCTACAGTTTTCACCACATATCGCCATTGTTTACATTTTTCTTTCTCTACATGTGATCGTTGCGTGATCTTTTGTTAGACGCATTTTGATTGGAAGCAGCCACCCACAGCTGCATCGAATAGTAAACAATAGCGTGGTGACCAGAAATTCCGACTTAATCTGCCAAGGGAGAAGAGGAGAGGAGCGGATCGTAACCCTTGGCTAGCGAAGATGCATTGAACATAATTTTTTTTCATTTTTCATTTGTAGAGCATGTATAAACGCTATTAAGCTGAATTATCTCCCTTTGAATACTTATTATGGACGTTCCGTTGTCCAGCTGAAGTTCTCGTTCAAAGTCTGTTGATTTGCGAACATGTATATTTTCGACCAAATGTCAATGGCAATAGCAAGGCTCTTTCACAGAGTGGATCTGATAACAGACGCTATATTTGAATTATGTATATTACATACACTATTTTTCAATCAATCTTTATTCTCATAAACCATCGTAATACATTGGTATAGAGATACTATTGAATGTACTTAAAGAGAATTGTTTCCATTTTCCTTTTTTAATTGATATATCGATTTTTCCAGGAATTTTACTTTAATATTCAGTTATGTTATCAGTACCAACGAACTCTATATAATGCTGAAAATTATTGGTTAGTGTGACGTCAAACACATTATGACGTTACTGATAAAAATAATGACGTCAGCTTTGAAGGTCTCGATAGACATCACTAGTATGGAAGTTCATCTTATCGGACTCGCTGCGATACTAGTGATAATGCATGTCTCGAACATCACAACTGACCTTATTCTCTGTGTACTTTAATTATTCGATTGTAATAACGAATTAATTTGTACCGCATCAGTAGTGAGTATAATGGTTTACATACTCACCACGAGCGCAGTAGTGGGTGCAAGACTCAGTAGAGACAAACCATAGACTGATAAAATCGATTTTTCCAGGAATTTTAGTCCTTGGTTTGATGTACATTCATTTTTACAATATTTTCGCAAGAAAAGTTTTAAGATGCTAAAGGGGCCAATCAGAAGCAGGGAATCGATAAAGGACAGATAACACAATGGCCAACAGAAAAGGGGCAAAATGTGATCTAC
>MJUT01019196.1:250119-261123 GCA_002080005.1 Gigantidas platifrons | reverse complement strand
TTAATGCATTGTTATACTCATAGAAAATATAATGCAAATTATAAATGTATACCATTTTACATACAAATGTGCTTCATATGGTTAAGTAACAATATCAGGATGTTGGGGTAATTTGGTTTTTCCGTTTACATTGTACAGTAAGTGTTTCATACTTGAAAAATAGCTACAGTTGAAATGAGTTCAATAGTCATCATCTAATTAATCTAATCAAGATTTAGAAATTACAAAATATAACAAGCAAGCAATGTAAATATTTCCTTGTTCCGGATTTCATAGGGAAAAAAATCCTATTTTATATCAGTCATCTTGGATATCCGAAATGAATTTCATAAACGGAAAACGCATCCGATATTTACAAAAATAATTATTATGACTACATCAAACATAAAAACAAATGGGTTTTTCTTTCTTAATATTTATTCCCTACAATTCTGGACAAAAATTAATTCACCAATGTTTTGCATAATGTTATATATGATCTGCATTTCGTTGTCTTTGGTGGTTGAAACATATTGTTGTAGTCCTAAATATGAATCCTAGATGTCCCATACTTAAAACATGTCTTTAGGAAGGAGTATTAATAAAGTGATTTCCCCTTCGGGTTTCTCTAACTTTTCTTACAATTGTATTATAATGTTCGATAATTACACATATTTGTAACATCGACTAACATCACATGTATAGTATCACTTAAATTGGTCCAGTAGTTGTCCTTATTGGTGTCCTTTAAAGGAATGGTTGTGAGAGAAACAGATTTTGGTCGTTTTACGGCAGTTTCGTAGTTTTACGATTTACATTTTCCCATCAACCAAAATTTTATTTATAAAGGACAAGGTGCAGTAAGGGGCGATTTTTTTGTTATATAATCGTATTATTTATATTCATTCCAGAATAAAAACGTAGAATATCAAATTGAATGCGATTCCGCACGACGCGTTTCTGAAATAATCGTCATCAGATACGCTCAAATCCAAATAATTTAAACGTCTCTGAGAGCAAGAAGCCCAATGTGTCCAACAAGGATAGCCAACATCGGCTAATGTCACATATGCTTGAGGGAGGAAAACCATAGCTTTAATAATAAGTAGATTTGCTAAACCGAATCAACTCGTCATTGTAACTACTCAGTCTGTATTTTCCAGAGCTTGGGGTTCCTATCATGACTTTCTTGATAGAGGTTTGTTGCTAACAAGGAAGTTACTGAGCCAAGGGTTGCTAGGGGTTAAGTTGAAGTCATCACATGGTCATAGGTCGCCACCATGACATGGTTAACCGTTATGGAATATCCGTTACAAATTACCACGGATATGTTCCGGTCCTTTCCTCATTCATGACTTGTCACCGGGTTTGTATCAATGGTAGCATAAAAGATGCCACCGATGGAGAATTGACTGTTTCCCCTTCCGGTGCACCAAGTTCACCCCAGTATTTAGTTGCCAAATATAAAGATTTCTGTGTAATGTTATGTAAATCATTGTTCGTCCTTTATCGTTTTTATTTTCGTTCTGGTTGTTGTATTTTCTGTTATTCTATTTACTGCATCTAACTTCCACTTTGGTATCTTCAAACTTTTCTTACTGATAATTATACAGTTCAAGAAATACAAGATATTGGAGTGTGTGGTTAAAGAAACGATGGAATCAAATATAAGATGTAACTTTTAAACAAAATATAACAAATATTAACATACATGTTCAGAGATTCTTGAAAGTAATATGTTGGTAATCTTCTTCTTTGATTTACAGCTTTTGGTAGCTTCAAACTAGTCTTGCTATTGACGGGTTTGTCTAAGAATTTGAGAACAGATATATCTGTTTTCATTTCTGCATTAACTTTATAATGAATCGTCAATTTAAATTTGGCGATGATTTTAAACATTTGATTTAAAGAGTTGTTATTTGTACATTTATTTGAAAGCACAGAATATGTTCAAAATACAGAGAAATTTTTGTCAATTTGTGATGTGGATAAAAGTGAGCTATGTGAAAATATGACCAATAACAAAGAATTATTTTATGAATTATTATACTGATATATAGTATAATACAATTCATCTTGCTGTTTCAATTGATATAATAGGTCGTATAAAATATTCGGAATGAAATACATATGTAATAGACAAGACTAATAGGTTCTTAAGCGAGTCCCTATTGCAGATCTGGGATTTCTTCCACGAGTGTGAGAAATTCCGTCTTTCCACAAGTGGAGCGTAGCGGAACCAGTGGAAAGACACTGAATTTCTCTCACGAGTGGAAGAAATCTCAGATCTTCAATAAAGGCAAGTGCAAGTACCTGTTTCTTCCATTTCAACTTAAAAACAAAGCATGTCGATTTCATTCATTCATTCGCATGTCAATGTCATGTTTACTACACAAAATATTACAACGCATCGTGCAATGCAGTAAATACACACTTATTCAAAACCGCATTAAATTTGTTAGGGGAAATCAGTTAAAATTCAGGTAAAATTGATATTTGAAGCTTTTTTTTAGATCTACTAAGACGACAATTTATATTATTACAGCAGTCGTAGAATTGATTATTGATTATACTCGGCCGATTTGATTGGCTGGCAATGCCATGTAAGACAAGGTGACGCGCAGCTGTCTTGCATAGAAAACCCAACAAAACGGAAGAAATATTATAACTCTTCCAGGAAGGAAAGTGAAAATCTATAGACTACTTAGCGGTGGGTAGTGTGTAGATTTTGTTCTATTGGAGCAAGTCTGGAACTGGATATCGATTTTGGGGGGGGGGGGGTAGGATTAGTTTAGTTCGACTGATTACCTTGTGATCGATATATATCCCTAACTGAAACCCGTATACCAACCCAATACAAAGACAGTTCCGGATATTCTCAATAAGTTTCAGACTAGACGCTTCATGATTTAGTCATCTAAACAGCAATAGGATTGATGGAGTCTCCTTCATGATTAGTTACCTAAACAGCGATATACCATTAGGATTGTTGTCCAAGTGTGTTGATATTATAACAACATATAAGTAGAGTGGTGTAGGTGACGGTAAAAAGTCCTCTGTATGTAGTATACCAAGTTGGAATAACTTGATTAAGTCTTTATTTAAAGTCAAAATTACATTTTGTCTCTTAAATGATTTATAAAACTTATCAAGCTAAATTGTTATACTCGGAACTGTGAAAGGGGCCGTCGTGATCGTATGGTAGCTGTGTTTATAACTACCTATACAATCGGTGTCTATCACCACTAACGTTGTGAGTTCGAATCCCGTTCAGGCGAGGTGTAGGAAGTACAACATTTTGCTTATTAAATTTGTCAGTGACTTGTGGCAGGTCGATGGTTTAATCCGGATACTCTGGTTTTCTCCACCAATAAAACTGACCGCCACAGCATAGCTGAAATATTGTTGATAGTGGTGTTAAGCACTATTACCCTAACCGTTATAACTATGAATAATTGCTATAAACCGAAAGTTTGTATTTCTTTATTAATTTACAATACAATTAATTCATTATGTACATACATCTGATACTGGCAATTTCATTAAAATAATGACAAAATCATAAAATAATGGCAATTTCATCAAATAATAGCAGTCATAAAATAATGGTAATTTCATAAAATAATGGCAAAGTCATAAAATAATGACAATTTTATAAAATACTGGCAATTTCATAAAATAATGACAATGTCATATAATAATGGCAATATCATAAAATTTAACAAAGACAAGAAAAAATAAATGTCTCCTTAATAAAACAATCCAATAAAATTATGTGTAGATCAATGTTATCATCCAAATAATGTACATGTATATGAAATTATTATTTGCTTCACTATTATATTAAAACATTAAGTAAACAAAATATGAGCGAGTGATTGTTGCTCAACGCCAAATGAGTAATTTGTCAGCCATATCATGACGCGAACAAGTTACATTTGATGATCATGAGATGATAATGATGCCCGCTTTGTACTAGACCCACACGCTGGATTTTTATAGTGATAGGTCACTGAAACAACAGTCTGCGGATAGACATGTTGCTCCGCTCGAACAAATTATCCTGATCTCTATCCAACCAGTCTCTGCTCTTTCTCCTTAATGCTGCGTTCTTAGCAGAGAAGCAACAACTACCAATTTCGCAGTCTTTGGTTTGACCCGACCGGAGTTCGAGCCCGTGATCAAACCACACTCGAGGCTAGTATGCTAATCATTACACCACTGATGCGGTAATGAAATATGAACTATTATATCAGTCAGAAAATTTCATAAAGAATATAAATAAACAAAAAATTGTCAAAATAATACTTAAAAACCAATAAATTTGGGGTGTTGGTCACTTTTGGACTCTTTATATCTGTGAAACTGTAAGAGCTACAATAAATCAATTGAACGCGTTAGACTAGAAACTTGCAATAGAAAAGAACGCATACAAAATGGACTTACAATATTTAAAGCTATCATTTGTATGTGACATCTCTCGACCCCTTTGACACCTTTTATCTCGGACATCATAACATATAGGTCAAATGCGTTTGAGAGACGCAGATAGGAAATTTCATCAGAAATCCAAAGAAAACAAAACACTTTCAAAATCGGTCGAGGCCCAATTTTGTACCTCCTTTTATCTTGGACATGGCAAGAAGCATAATTTGTATATGTATGTTGGCTTACTACACAATGAGAATACAATAAGGAACATAATTCGTTGAAAAATAAAGGCTCAATATACAAAAACATGCTTTTCCCATACACGGGAAAATGGTGAAATTGAATGTTTTGACAATTCTGTTTGTGATTTGGTGTTGTTTAACTTTTGCGATGTCAATACTTGTTCTATTTTGATTCAAGATTTTGTTTAAACATCGTTCCTCATTTACATGATTACAGACATACCAAAGCTTTGCTGATATCGATCCGTCATTCATTAATCGACCAATAATTTTCATGGTCAGCAATTGGTATGAAATTATATACTAGTATCTATTAATCGGAATTACATTGGGATGTTTTAATTTCAAATTTATACGCATCAGCCCACCATTGGATGTTTTCATGGTGTTTTGGTTTTACAAACTTTCCCACTTGGTTTTCCATACACAATAATCGACCTGTTGTCTGTTCCATAATGACACAGAAGGCTTTCTTGTTGACATATCTGATCTTGAATATAGAATAATCATGTTCCTGAAACGTTTTAATATAACACAATTATATATGATGACATAAAACATGGTTAAACAAACCATTTTGTTTCTAAGATTTGTCTGTTGTATTATGGAACATTTTGTTTCTACGATTTGTCTGTTGTATTACGGAATTATTCCAACATTGTGGTGGGTTTTTCTTCAATTTTATTAATACCTGAAGTCTCGATGTATGGGTCATTATAAAAAAACACGCACTTTTCTGTTATTACACAATTAAAAGACAAATATCAACCAAACTGATTGGAGAAAACATGTTTTGCATGAAGGTACATCAGCTCTCTGTAGTTTTACCATCTAAATTCAGATTGGTCCAATGGCGAATTTATACTTGCTACACGAAGACCTGTTTTGTCCTTGGTGTTACGTGTTATTTTTCCAGAATGACTTTCTTTTGGTCAATTGTACTATTCAGATGTAATGATTTTATTCGATCTTTATATTATTTTTGAAATATTCCTAAAATTCTAATAGAACAACATTATTTTTGCTTGATATACCGGGTATATTGAAATTTAAAAAGAAAATTAGAAAAAAACCTGCTGTTGTAGATTTTCATGTCTGTGGTGTTACCCTTCCTATTAAGGCTGGTAAGAGTTATCTGTCTTGTCATATTTGAAGCAAAAATAGTTTCTCCCGTTGCTTATTTCCTGTTTCATGAAATGACAAAAACAAAAGTGATCCATAAACTAATGTAGAGCCGAAAATGTACGTGCGATTGGCATAGTATATAAATTTTATGTCTATGGTGTACATCTCACTACTTCTTTTTGTTAGAATTGAACAAAATGTAAAAATACACAATACATTGCATTGGTATTCTTCACTGGATATACATATAAAATATCGCCAGGGAGACATTATTTTCCTTTTATCATGAAAATACTTACCTGTTTTCTGTGGTGTTACTGTCAATGGTGTTACCATAAAGAATGTGTAACACCACAGACATTTAGCATTACAATTGTGAATAAACACATCATTCCATAAACAGTAATATTCAGAACATAATAATGCTCTTTAACATATGCAGAAAAATTGTTCAAACATTGTCATTTATATATAAGATATAGTTTAACAAGCTGGTGGGAGTATACAAAAAAATGTACTTTTTAGACCTGGTAACACCAGGGACATATCTTCATAACACCATCGACATATTTTCATAACACCATGGACATAACTGATATTGCTCATGCATTAAACCAATATATTGAAAAACTGAATATTGTACTGAAAACAATAAGAAAACAACACATATAGGTTGATAGTTGTGTTTTTTTTATTTATTAAATGTTTACATTCATGAAGATGTCCCTGGTGTTACTTTTGTCATCTGTGGTGTTACCTCTTGTCAATGGTGTTACCTCATGTAAATTGTTTCATAAAAAGGATAAATGACATAATTGAAGTAAATTATATTATAGTTGAATAAAGTTTACTTTGATAACTATGTATAAGTCATATTTTCTTTATATAAAGTGAAACAAAATACAATTATGAAAACTTGTTTGTTTCATAATGCAGCTTAAATGGAATTCCACAACTACATATCCAAATATTGTGAAAAAAAACTAGTGCTCCAAAGAAAATATCTTACATTATGCATAATTTCCCTGTAACCACTTTTTACACAAAAATTATTTTTCATTTTCCTAAAAAGAATAATTTTATGTTGGTAACACCACGGACTGAAAGGTATTAGGGGGTGCTACATATCTAGAAATATTTTGCTTCATGGTAGTTTTCCCGACTGCATATTATGTGAATATGTCATTGTAATGTAGGAAAAACTAATAGGCTAAAGCAAAACGGGAACGAACGGGAATGAAAATATTTGATGTCACCAAAATATGAACAGGAAAAAGTGCGTGTATTTTGATAATGACCCGTCTACTTTGTGGAATCATTTTAATTCAACGAGCAATAAATTCATATTTGTTATCATATATCTCACACCAAGCAAGTTCGTGATGCAAATGATATGTTATATTTTTACCATCTAACATCTAAAACATAATATTAATATCCATGTAATTATATTTTCATGAACAATCCCTGTCTGGTTAATATGATAGCGAGTGAATGATTGTTGCTTAAAGCGAATAGAACAATTTTCAGCCGTATCATGGCGAAAACAGGTTACTTTAAGATAAGATTATGATGATATATATGTTTTGTTCTAGACCACGAGTTGTAGTTTGTCAATGCTAGCACAATAACACAACTGCCAACAAGCAAACTGTTCGCCCCACTCAGTCACATCATCCTCCAAGTCAAACCAGTATTTGCTTTACTTCTTAATGCTTTGTTATTAGCGGAGAAGCAGCAAATGCCTTTTTTTTTTTATCTTAATTGTCTTCGGGGATCAAATCATGATCTACAGTACTCAAGGCAAACACGCTAACAAGTACACATCGTCATTTTAATATGAAAGGTAAAATGCCATATTTAGATATAAACATACTATTTTATAACAAGATTTATGTGATTTATACTTACATGAAGCTGTATATCTCTTGTAGGTGATACAAACAAGTACGTTTTGTAACGTTTGTCTTTATAACGTCTAAGAAACACTAAACCGTTTTCGTGGAGTTCGGTAGTCAGTTCCTCTATAAAATGGCCTAAAAGCAAGTTGTGAATTTGGACAGCTTATTCATTTAAGTTGATACGAACATTTATAAAATTACAATCATTCACTGTGAAATACATGCATAAAAAATAACAAATTTTTGTGGTATCTATGAAAAGGGTTGTTGACAAATCGAATCATCGTATTAGAAGAAACACTAAGGAGTGTTGAATGGTCTTTAAGGAGTTGTGGATTAGAGATGTGCACTTCCCCTGTGCAACATTGCAAATTAATTGTGTGGAACTCCAGAAATTCATGTGATAAAAAAATTAAACAAAAAAGATGCACAACTTCAATATCTGTAAACAGAACTGATATATTAGGTTGATCTCTGAGCGGTCAATAAGAGATTGTGGATTACAGGTGTACCCGTCCCCATAGCACAACATTTTAAATTCCCTTTATCTGGGAAATCATAGAAATTAGTGTGATAGAAAATGAAAAAGAAATATAAAATAGCAATTTCACAGCGTCCTGTCCTGTAAAAAGATATGTGAAAGTTTGGTTGATTTCTGTCAAGGTGCTTAGGAAGAGTTGCGGTGCTGTCGACACACAGACGTTGACGATAGTGATCCCTATATATCGAATTTGCTACACCGGCGACACAAAAAGATATATAAAAAAAACTGATTCAAGTTCGTTGGCTTAAATACAAATCAAACATCTGCACCATCTAATCAAAAAAGACATCTTTATCGCCATGATAAACTCGACAAAATGTTTACTTGGATTATACAACGATCACCCAGTTCTGTTTCAACAAAGCAACTTAAATCCAATAAAATAATAAGACAACAAGAAAGCTTATACATTGCCAATTACGTAAATAAACCTCAAATATTTCTTATCGAAGCACAATTTGACTTAGCACAAATCATTATTTTGAAACATTACAGGTTTTATTCTTTTTGTTAATTATTCACGAAAGGTTTGATTCTTATGCAGTTTGAATTTATTAACGGCTTTAACGAGATTATTGTGTATAGTGGAACTTACATTTGTGAAAGTTGTTAATGCTTTGTCCTGACAAGGACGATTTCGGTTCTGTAAACACGATTGTCTTTTCCAACAGTTGCATGAATTTGCAAGTTGCTCTTTTGTTGATGGTAATTTTCCGCTTTTGTGTCCATGATCTTCTAGGTGATGCCATTTCATTAAAGGACTCTGCAACAACTGCTGTTCCTGTAAATCAGATACAAATGTATATACAGTTACTCAAACACCAAACATTATTCGATTTGTCCAAAATCATGAAATGCAACAATATAAAATCACATTCTTATGCAATTTGTCAAATACATCATTTACCAAGCAGCATATATTCTAAGGTCTCAATTATACTATCATTTAGACAATAAAATAAAAACCCAACATAAAATATGCATTTTGCCGTGCAGACAGTCTAAGACGGCGTTTAATCCAGAACTGTTTATTACATATACTAAGCACAATATCCATTATCATGAATAAGAAATAAATCTGAATATACATCCATAAATTTTTCACGAATTAAAGAAAAAATCATAGAAAATCTTTAAAAAGTCTTATTGTGAAAACCTGTTATCCCAGAAAAAAACAATTTATTTTGGAAACCTGTGTACGGAGCATTGGAAGACCCATCTCTGGGTTAATGATGTCGAACCTCATCAATGATATGATTTTAATATATATATATATATATCAAATAAATAAAATAATAATTTTGACTGAACGATGTCTGCGGCTAGAATGAAAAACCTTTAACTTCGTGCACATAAAAACCCGCCAAATACCTAATTTGCATAACAAAAATATCAAAAACACCTGATATACAGTAAGTTTAGTGATTGTATACTAAATATCTACCCTAACTTTTAGACAATATTTTTCCACTATACTGTGAAATGTGGACAAATCTATGTATAATTTACATTAATTTATAAAAAAAAATCCGATTGAGTTCCGAATAGTTATTTTGTGTTGAGATTATGAAGAAGAATCGTACTTTGGGACTAAAATGCCAAGCTTAAGTTTTTGTAATAGGCACAGCTCACTGAAACTAATGTATGCATTTAGTGAAAATAGATATGTTGATCCAGTAATACATATATATGCTGATTCTGACCAACTTTTGTTATTACCGGTATTTCTCAATGATGCCCGCTCAGGGAGCAAACAGTAAATACAAAATTTATTGTCCTATGATCGAGTTAACCGAGGATCGAAAACACAAACTTCGGCACTCATAAAAGCACACCCCAAGGGATCTTATTATAATGTTAATTGGTGTTAATAATAAAGTGTCACAGAAACAAAGCTAACTACTTACTTTCTGAAAAAGTTAAATTGAAATTATTTTCAACAATATGATCAGTATCTGGCCTCCAGTATGCCTGTAATATTATTTCAAAAGAATTCAATATATATTTTGCAGGCCAATAAAATTGATTAATATACATTTTGTATGCGATATTCCAGAGCTTGAGGTTCCTATGTGTCATGATTCCTTCATAGGGGGTTTCTATTAATAGGAATTTACACTACATAACTATGGTTTCCTAGTGGGTAAATTGAAGTCCTCACTACGACAGTTTTACGGCCGTCACCATGACTTGGTCAACCATTATGGAATATATGTGTCGAAAATGACCAAGGATATGTTCCGTTTATGGTAATCACAATCCTTTCCTTTCCTCATTCATAACTTATCCTCGGGATTAAAGAGTGACTAGACAGGCGCCACTAGTAGAACTGGAACTACTTATCCTTTGAGGAGCACAGCCGTTTGTCCTTCATCTTTTATCATTGTATTGTCTCTCCTTCGATTAATGGCTTCTGACCACCCTTTAAGTGCTTCACTTTGAATACATACCGTGTTTTGTTTTTAAATTATAGTCATATTAGTCGTGCCCGGTGCCCTTGTCATTGGTAGCATATTCCGTCCATGTCTAAACAGGAGTCTCATTTATGGTCATTTCTCATTTCTCATATTTGGAATTTATTCAGTGATTGACATAATGCAGATAACATCGTAAGTGTATTATCATACAACATACATAATATACTACCTAAAATATCCACATGCAAGTACGTTGTATATTGATTCAATGTTTTTTTTTAATTATTATTCATGAATATTTTCTGTGTATATACCGTAAAATTCGGAAAATAAGCCGCGACTTTTATTTTGTGAAAGTCAGCCCG
>MJUT01019196.1:231383-243412 GCA_002080005.1 Gigantidas platifrons | reverse complement strand
TGGATAAAATGGCCACCGGTGATGTGCCCAGTGGAACCGTTCTGACTATTTACAGAAATATACGCATTTATCAACGAAATATGAGTGATGCAATTTTATTGGCTTATCAAAAGCCTTTATGATTTATTTTGTGACCTTCACGGGAAAGATACCAAAACACTGATTTGACAGAAACAAGAAAAAAACAAAAATTTTAACACAACACACTCCTTTATACCATTATAGGACCAAAAGTGAGACCAGGTGTACCATTGGTGGTAAGCATATTCTACATCCCATAAGACACATGTTTGTTCATTTTGAATTTGTGGTTTAACATCTCTTGAAGAAAAAAACCCTGCATGCAAGCCTGTCCTTAAAATTTTCCTATGGTAGGGGAAACCAACAATCAATTTTACATGGCCAAATGACAATGCATAATTGTTTGTTGACAATATATTTCAACTATTTCAGAGCCTATGGCTAAGCAAACCACCACTGAAAATTAAAAGAATGAAAGTTATATTTCTAATTCTTTCAGATTTTGTTTTAATCATATTCATAAATACAGTATACAGTATAAGATTAAAATTGGTGATTAACTTTAAAACACATATAACATATATCCGCAACAGAATACCGAAGGAACAAGTTAAAGGAATTATTCAAAAAAACAACAGAATCCAAAAACAAGTCAAAATGGAGATATTGTTAAAATATCTGATTTACCGTATCTGTAATCTACCTGAAAAAAAGCTGGGCGCCTAAATTATTTGTTGGGCTCCTTGAAAATGAAAGTTAGGAGACCAGGTGGCGACCATGGTTCAAACGTTAGTGTATATCCCTGTATATGTGTTCGAATACATTTAGGACATAATGAACAAGTAAATACTAAAAGCTAATACTAAGATCTGACTAGATATTACAAATAAAAAAAGCAATTCGTACTATGATAAGAAATATAACAATTATCAAATTAAGTGCAAGTCCATCAGAAAACAATGCAATGACCTATACATGCAAGGTTGGCAAATTTTATTCATATTTGGGTCAGAGGTAGATAGTGACCACCATAATAGGAAATCACTGAATTAAAATGATTTTGCGTACCATGTTACATGATAGAGCGCCACCTATTGGCAGTGTGCCAATTTATGAAAAATCTCAAAGAAAATCACACATTACTGGAAAAATATACCGGTATATTTTTATTAATAATTGACAATTTATATTCAATATACTTTTGTGCATATAAACTAACTATAAACTGAAAATTTATAGCACAGTATTTTCAGAACATTATATCAATAGCAAAAGGGGAGATAACTCTAAATTTACTTGATAAAAATTATGAAAAAGGCTAAAAAATCCATTATCTTTAAAAATTCCCAGAATCTGATAAAACGCCTCAAAATTAATGAAAGTTTGGAATAAGATACTTTTATCAATAAACTTCATTTGACCAAATGGAATTTTATGGATACTGACCGCTTTTGGAATAAGACCAATTTTGAAGTAGTGCCCCATGACCAAAAATTCGCAATTTATTTCTTTTTATTTTTTGCCTGGTAGGCAAATATTTCCCTATATTGTTATTAATAATAATTGCTATAAGAAATGTTTGCAGAATAATAATTTGAAAAGATCTCAATTGGAAAATGTGCAAAAAGGACCC
This sequence comes from Gigantidas platifrons, assembly GCA_002080005.1. NCBI lineage: Eukaryota > Metazoa > Mollusca > Bivalvia > Mytilida > Modiolidae > Gigantidas > Gigantidas platifrons. Next base: position 241,758 of record MJUT01019196.1, on the reverse strand, counting down.
ATATAATTGTGGTAAGGGACCAGTGTACATGGTTTTCGACCTGAAAATAACCGTTTTCTTATTGACTGTAATGTACAAAGTAATACTGCATTTATCGTGAAACATTTGCATAAATGAATTGATATACACAACAAAAAATGAAATTTATTTTTACATATCATGTTTACGGAACACAGCATCACACATTTACTCAAATTACCAGCATTATCATTCCCCATGGTTATAATTATATCGCCTTTTTGAAGACAATATATAACAAAGTTGCTGTACATTTGTATGTTTTTACATTTGTTGAAACAATTTTCAATTTGAAAAATGGTGTACTGTTAATATAACTGACATCAGAACTCCATACAAACATTCTCATTATAACTAGAGGCTCACAGGAGCCTGAAACACTCATATGGATAACCTGAGCCACTACGATTGTCTAGATATCTGGCCTCTAGAGCCCTTATTGAACTTCTTTTTTCTAGAAGTTTAAAAATCAGTTAAGAACATATTTGCATGGTTTGTTTCCATATCAGTTCATTTACACTTGAAATAATAAGAAATTGTAATTTAGAATAGGGTTTTATGTAAACTTTCACCTCTGCTGGCGGCCATGTTTATTGTCCAACCGGAACCAAAGGTGGATTGTTTGTAAGGACCTCCCTTAGAACATTTGTGCATTCTGCAAAGTTTCAAAACATTTCGTATTGAAAATCGACCAAACAGAATTTCAGAATGCCTCTGGCAGCCATGTTTTTTTAACGAAATGGAACGAAATAAGGATCGTTTGTAAAAGACCTTCCCCTGACATCCTTGCTAAGTTTGGTTAAAATCAAAGCGGTTTCAGAGAAGAAGACGAAAATGTGAAAATTAAACACAGATGATGGACGGACGCAAAGTGATGAAACAAGATTATTTGTTCAAAAGACAAGGTACCTTGCCTTGCAGCTTTTTAAAACTACACCCCATATTGAGATGGGTCCAATTTCAGAACGATTTTCAATTATTTATACCCTGATGCATGCCAGTATAAACATGTATAAAGTTTCATCATGATAACACATCCCCTTCATGGTCTTCAATCTTTGGATTGATCCGGTGCAATACTTTCACATATAAGTACAATAGCATACATTTTTTGTACGTTGCCTGTCTGACATAATACATTTTAGAGGTGTACTTAAATTTGGTTAATGGTTGACTTGGGTGTGTTCTCAATGGAGGATAAGATCCACCTGATAATGTTTTCATTGCATCATTAAAAATATCTTTCTGTGATTTCCTTGCTTGTGACCAATCTGATTCTGTAGTTCCTTGAGAAAACTGCCTTCCACCATCAAAGTTTTCTGTAAATATAGAAAGAAAACTATATGAAAGTGATTGAAGCCTACACAGAGGGCCCTGCTTCAGTAATCTGTTTCAGGGCCCATAACTCAAACACCAGTCCATGGATCTTTCTGAAAATTTCAGCATAGGTCCACCTTGTCAAGCTGAACAATATTATCTGCTGCCAGATTTTGGCTAAATGTAACGTTTTTCGAGATATTTGCAAAAAAAAGGTTGTCTAACCCGTGTTCTATTTTTAGTAACGACAGCCATGTTTTTTACGCATCAAAAATCGTAGCAATAGTTTTGTGCATGATATCCTAAGGAAGTTCTGCCTTGTAGTTTCAGAGGAGAAGATTTTTTAAATATGTAAACAAAAAATACAGCAAAAAATCTGTTTAAGGGGCCTTAACTCCGATGGTCGATGGATCTTTCAGCCTTGTAATGCTGAACAATATTAACCTCTGCCAGATTTTGGTTAAATGTAACAGTTTTAGAGATATTTGCAAAAAACTGCTGTCTGACCCATATGTTCTATATTTAGTAACAACAGCCATGTTTTTTGAAAGATCAAAAATTGAAGCAATCCTTTTGTGCAGGATTCCCTACGGAACAATCATATCAACTTTCATTGAATTCTGCCTTGTACTTTCAGAGGAGAAGATATTTGAAAAATTGTTATTGATAAGGACGACGGACGCCAAGTGTCGAAGTGATGGCAATAGCTCATAATTATGGCCCTTCAGGCCAGGTGATCTAAAAGAGAACTTTCTAAAGTCAATGAACATCCCTGCCAAGTTTGGTTGAAATCTGTTTAACCATTTCAGAGAAGATGAATATTTGCAAGTTAACATATGGACAGACAGACACAAAGTGATAATAATAGCTCACACTGGCCTTTGGCCGGGTGAGACTGAGCTAAAATTTGTAGTGTACTCCAAATAAACCTTATTTCTGGTTTCTCAATTAATTGTATTTAAACAACAAAAGCTTACCTGAATTGGTATCCTGTGATGCAGGTCATGGTGCAATCAAAATGGGCCCAGTTTCTGCAGCAATCTCATCAGTTTCTATAGCAAATTCCTCAGAATAATATATGGATGCTTAAATGGTCTGAAGTATAATAAAATGTCAGTATAACTAGGAGTTCACATTTATGTTGGTGTTATCTGTACATGCTGTAAATATTCCAACATTTTTTTGTGGTACATGTACATTCACATACATTTTTCTTTATACATGTATAAAGAACAAACAACAATTACTTATGTAAGTTTGTCATCGACAGTGGCCCCCTTTTTATATTCCTTGTCATTGTTGAAAATTGAATATCTTTCACAAAACTGGTAAAATATAGGACAAATAAGGTCAGTGTCATAAAATGTACCACAGTATTCTCCCATTCTACTTTTGCAAAGATGCGGAAGTGTACAAGTTTACATGACTTATACTTGCAGAGATACAAATGTATGAACACACAATAAAAACTTAACCAAAGTCATGATCAGTGAAGCATACAATGTGGTCAGGCCTAAATTAAAATATTGTTTGTTTCCCCTTTGCGACCGACTCGCCGAAATCGGTGTGACTGAAAAATTTTTACAGCCCGTTCCGTGATTATTATTTTTTTTTTTTTTGCGATTTCCAGAATATTTTCGTGTCCGATTCCGGCATTGGATTCATATTATGTAATACTCTTCCGGAGCGTACCGTGAGTCATCATTACTAAAAAACCTAGAGTCCCGACTGTTCCGAATATTCGTAGAAGCATTTCTGAGTTTGAAGCTACGTTATGTGAAATTGTATTACCTGTTTATAACACATGTAAACAGAGTGGGAAACCAATTCCCAAAAGAAACCCCTTAAAATAATAAAAAAAGAAATATGTTTTCTCTTGAAAGTCAAATAAAAACTGTTCAGTCTTCAATCTTTTCATCGATATGGCCCAACTGTTGCCAACATACATGTACAAAGATATCAGTTTCTGACAATGGATAAATTTCCAACAAGATCCCACAAGTCTGTGACAAGGGACAGCATAAATTACATTCTTTGATTACAATTGCACAGATAATATGACAAACAAAGATATTGGGTGTCTAGAAATCAGTTTGTCTGTCTGCCTGCAGAATCATGCTTGATAAAAAAAAATAATTCACCTACCTACCGACCCAGATCTTTCAGGCTAGGGTCGGAAAGGGGAAACAAACATATTTTTAAGGCTGGCCTCATAATGATCAATGTTTGCCTGGTAGCTAACAACTATCCAAAATGCATGATCTATTTGCAAGGTTTGATTATCTGACCATGTAGAATTGTTAAGATTTGAACATGGATGTCCATTTTAACCAAAGACAATCAGGTCCTAAACCACAAATGCATGAAATGGATGCCTAGGTTACTCCAGTCATTGAACCTAAGTTCAATGGTACTTGTCACAGTAACAGCGACTAGTTTGCAACATATATTCTGACAGGAAATCTAAGAATTTGCTTAGAAATGCATAATTTAGAATCAAATATGCTTTGAAATAGTCTTTTTGATTCTTATTTTGATGATTTTATATGTACATTTATAATAAAACGATTATGACATTACATTGTTCCATATCGTTCCTTGCATCAACCTTCGACCCAAATCATTATCAGCCCTCAAGTGGGTTACTCGGGCTTGATTCTCGGGTTGATATGCGATCCGATATGAAAAATGCAATGTAATAATCAATACCCACCGTTTCATTTTCTTGAAATTTACTCTATACTAGGGATGTCAAGCAAATAAAATCAAAGCGCGAAAGCGCTGATATACGGTTTTGCCTTGAAACTTTATATTAGCTGTGATTTCAAGAATGGATGATTTCCAAATAATCAGACATTCCATACTAACATNGGTCACTTCAAGGCAAAATGACAGACAGTCTTTATTATAAAATCAGTAAAGCAGTGTTATACCTAGTTGTCATATATTTGGACACCATGCAATACAGAGTTATAATAGGAATTAACATTTGGCCTGGTGTAAAGGATGATAATTGCCAGGCATTGAGATAGTTGCCTCATAAGAGGAGAGCTACATATGTATTCTATCACTGTCCAAATTTATAATAGAATGTTTTCTAACACTTACAACTAATCTATACTTGATTTTGTTAATCAATGAATTAAAATACATTGGAAATTGTGCTTGGAAAAACAGGGTTTATGTATACTTCCTATTAATCCTGTTTTTATATACAGTATGACTGCAAAAACAATTTGCAGGTCATATGATGCCATATGGTATGGGCATCATTGTTGAATGAAAACACTAATTACTTTTCTGGGGTTTTTTTTAATTTATTTTGTAATTGTATTGTCCAGGTTTTTAATTTAGGAATATTCTACACAATTTCGGTACACGTCACCTGTTCACTTTATTATTTTAGAATGTTTTAAATTATTTGTCACTTTGGAAAAATATCTTTCATCTATTTAACTATACTTACCATAGTATTCCAATCATTTGTGACCAAAATTCTGTCTGAAATTTTCTATTGACATTGTTTAAGATTGTACAATAATATATATAAAGATGACATTTATGGGAGTGTTTTGCCATTTTTCACTTTCCAGTATAATTTTACATGTAATAATGACAGTTAATTTACTTTAATTTACTTATAAATTGAACATACCATATCATGATTCAAGAAGGAAGAGAGGCAAAAGACTTAAGTGCATTTTTCATGCTTAATATTGAAATATTAGACTGTTTCAGTCATTATACATGTACATTAGTTATTTAAAAATCGATTGTTGTCTTACATTTATTTTATATTTAAAAAATGTTTACAAGTGGAATTTTTGTGAAGATTTCTTGCTAAAAAGTGGCCCTAATGTTCAAGCAATGTATCAAGACTATGTGCATGAAAAAATATGGATATTTAGATTTTATATGATTTTTTCCATTTAATTTGTGGATTTGACATTTTTCTTGATAAAAATGTGGAAAAACGTTTTGGGGTACAGGTGTTTAAATAGCCATAACTTCATCAATGTAACAGATATCTTGCTCAAATAAATTGCATTTCACTTCAGAAATACTATAGATAACATCTGATTTCAATAAATTCTGCTCATCATTCAGCACAAATTTCCGTTACCATCACTACTAGGGATGTCAAGCAAATAAAAAAAATTAAAAAATCAAGCATGTGTTGTATATCACGAGAAAGGTATTTTTATTAGAAACACAATGATGTAATTATTTTTTCAATGCTTGGAGTCATTCAAAAGTTACAGCTCTTTGAGTAGGACCACCGTCAGGAAAACTGTCTGTCAAAATCTGCCGTTTTTTTTATTTTTCAGGTGGTCTTTCAAAAATTAAGAATGTCACTAGAAAACATACACTTAACTATGATTTCATAAGTATTTTGGCTTATGCTTCCGTCAAAGTTGCATCAGGCAGACGAGTTTTGTAATCAGTTGATTTAATCGGTTTATTTTTAGCGAAGGTTTTGTTTCTTTTTGCTAATCGAGGTCACTTGCAAGCGTTAAAAGTACGTGATTTAAAACTTTTATGTCCGAGTCAATTGCGCGATTTAAAAGACCGGAAAATCAGTCATAATTTAAATTAAAAAAATATATCGGTGAGGAAATGAGAATGTTGCGGAAATATCAACTCGCCGTCTGGCTATCAATACGGAATTAGTTATCGCAAAGATTCGCTTAGGACTATTAACATTTTGTTGTTTTTTAATTATACTGAGATGGTTAAATTCTTTTAAAAATATGGTCCTGGGGGGTCCCATTCAATCTGAAGTAAATTATTCGTTACTAAACATTAGTGATTTTAAATTACGATGAAAGCAATTAAATTACCAATAAATTACACGGAAAAATATATCATCCCCTTGAAGGACCTCAAATGATTACAAAAGGGCATTGTTTTCAAATATTTTAATGAAAATAACGTGATCCGAGCTAAATTTGCAGCAGCCATGTGATGCGTTTCTCTCAAGATGGCGTCGATTTTTCAGTCAGAAGCAAACAAACATTGAAACAACAAGAAATAAATCGTTCGTAAAGAAATATTATGCAGAGAAATATGAATTTTTTAATATTGTTTGTAAGATTGATATTATTGGATTTAATAATTCTAGTTTTTTGCCTTTCTAATAAATTCTGGGCTGTTTTAACGCAGTTTGTAACATCAAAGGTTAACATGGTGACAGATAGGCGAGTGCCCAGCTGACGATACCTTTAACATCCCTATCTATAGTCATGTACATAACACTGTAAGTCTGTATATACCACAGTCGTATGAATTTTCATAAATAGTGAAAATTTAGATGTTGGGATAATATAATATATATAAAAGAAACATACCAAGCGTATGAGATGCAAGCTCTATCCTGTCTGTTTCTGTATCATTCTTTGTAACTTGTGTGATTCTGCAAATTCCATTTGTACCTTCACCTACAATTAACCTCAACCATATTTCACGGCTCATCACTGCATTAATGTCACGGTCTGGTTTTGCCTTGGAGAGGATGAACACAAGTCCGTTTTTATCTGGTCCAATAGATACCGAGGTCCGAGCTCATCACGATGTTGTTCGCAAATATGACGATTCCTGAGATGTTGAGATGTTGACATTTATCTCAGCTCTATTTAAGATTAGATAATTTTCAGGGATTTCTAGTTCTTTTGAATTTGATTTTAGATACCTCAGATGATTAATTATTAGCTTAGAACAGTTTGTCAGCGTGTTCAAAGCCTTGTTCTTGCAATTCTGGCCAAAATCACATTTTTTTTCTCATTTCCCTCCATTTTTCTAGTGAAATGTTTACTGCCTCATTATTGAAGAGTTCTACAAGGGGAGGTAATTTCGAGGTATTTTCAAAGTGCTGTAATGCAAAGTTTTAAAATACATACAAAAAAAATCCTTAATACTTAAAATCCATACAAAAATCTGTTAAGGTCTGATTCATATTGATAAATAATATAGGTTAGGATGGAAAAATATAATTTTTAAGCGTTTTATCAGTTTTTAGCGTTAAAATTGGTTTTCATGCCTTGTAGATAGTCATATTCTACGATCAAATTCAAATAGTTTTAAGCAATACTTATCGAAATAGTAGCATCTTTCTGGAAATTGGATATATCCATAGTACAGAAAAAAGTAGTAGATGTATCAAAATATTTCACTGATTTTTCCGAGGAGCGGGTGTTTTATTGCAAGGTTTTTGGTCAATTTTTCAATTTGAAAATGCGACTTTTCTATTTGACTTAATATCTTATCTAAAACTTGACCATTTTCCAAATAACTTTACAGATGAATCGTCTAACATGGTCTCTTACAGAAAATACATAAAAAGTCAAACAACTGTACTACTCATTGTATAAGTTTTTGGGTGGTTTGCATGGTTTTCTCATGGACTTGCACTTAAAATAATTCGAAATATAACCCACAGAAAAATATCAATAACTTAATAGATTATGTAATGATCAAAGTAAAAATGTTACACGAGTGACAAAAAACCACTTCTAACTAAGGAAAATGAGCTACAAGGCTAAAAAGTAATCCAATAACTATACTATATCTAATTTGGTAAAATAAAAAATCACAATTTTTAAAATGAATTTAATCTATATTGTGGAAATAAACATCATCTGAAAAGTCCTACTAAAATTTCATCTTGAAATTGCAAAACATATGGATAAGAAGCAATTCAGTAAAATTAAAAAATTACATCCAAATAAAAAAAAGGCACTTATCTAAAATAGTACGCTCAAAGACAAACGATTTGAAAGCCAAATAATTTAAAAGTATTAAGAGCCTAAAAGTAAAAATCGGCTAAGCTTACTTATGTCAACATTTGTGAAATTGGACAATAAATTTTATATATGAAATTAATGTATACATTTCAAGGGAAATCTATAAATTTATGATCTTAGTACACAATATTATAATCCATATGAACGACATTATTGATTCCAATGGCAATATCATACCAAATAAGATTAGCTGGAAGATATCAAAGCGGTAATTAGAAGCCACATATTGAAGGACAGACAACACAATGGTCAACAGAAAAGGATAAACAGTGATCTATAAAACACTTCACAGAAAAGATAGAGCATCACGAACCCCAGGAAAGTAAGAGGTGAACTCAGGTGCTCCGGTAGGTTTAACAGTCCCTGCTCCTCTCGTGGCACCGTGGTGTTACCTTTGTCAAAACTCATGTGGTAAATCATGAATGAGGAAAGACGGGATTGTGATATTGACAAAGGAAGTGGTGACCGCAACTTAAGTACTAGGAACAATTGTCTCAGTAGCTTCCTTTGTAGCAGCAATCCTCTGTTAAGAAAACCATGATAGGAGTCACAATCCCTGGGATGTGAAATCAACTGAAAGAGAGATGCTACATATGCAGGTGCTACTGAAACGTTGCCACATAAAAATGGAGAATTCACAATCGGAAAATTGAAATCATCACTTTTTAGTCACAAGGCCAGGTTCCTAACTGGCATTCTATTCCACATGCCTTCACTAGAATAATAGTTGATACATTGCATGGTACAGCACATTAAAACATCTATCAAATGATTACATACCCTGCCCTGGCCTTTAATCTTACCTCTACGTCTCGGAGATATTAGGCATCCTGAGCGTTCATATACTACAAATATAAGTTGAACATTATCAATGATCAGTCATTTTCAAACTAAAATCAAAATATAACCTATGTAACAATTGTTTCCATTTGTTATTTAGTTTGTTCCCTGTATGCATATACAATCACAAGCTACAAATAGAAACAGGGGCCTGTATAAAACTATGTATCTGTCTTCAATGGTAATGAAATGATGTGGTCATGTAAGTTTACAATATAATAGGGAAACAGTACTCTATTTGGAACAAAAATCTAATCTAAACGAAATTTACAGAAGACAACACAATTGCCAACAGAAAAAGGACAAAAGGACAAAGCAATCTACAAAATATTACACATAAAACTACAGATCGAGCAACATTAACCCCAGTAAAAACCGGTAATGAACTCGGGTGCTTCGGAAGGGTAAGCATTTCTACTCCATATGTTGCATCTGTCGTATTACTCTTGTTACAAACACGGTGACAAATCATAAACGAGGAAAGAACCAGATTGTGGCTGAGACAAACGGAACATATCCATGGTCATTTTTGACACAGATGCTCCGTAAAGGTTAACCAAGTCATGGTGAGGACCGTAAGAGTGGTGGCAGGAAGTCCTGATGGAAACCACAAGCTCTGGAATATCTGGAAGTTTATGAACAAAACGCATTTGGAATGATAAGATGACACAATTCTAAAACAAATGTAAAACAATCATAATCCGAACCCTTATTTTTATCAATATTTGTGGAAATGAAACTATCGTTAATATTTAAATATGATAATATGTACAAAAAACGTTCTATTACAAGATAGAAAAAAAAACCATTTTAATTTGTTTTAAACTTGTCTTTGTAAATTTTAATGAACATGTTGAAAGGGGCCGTTGTGGTCGTCATCGTATGGTAGTTGGAGTTACAACTACCTATGGAATCAGTGCATATCACCACTAAAGTTGTGCGTTGAAATCCCGCTTATGGCGAGGTGTACTCGATACAACATTATGTGATAAAGTTTGTCATTGACTTGCGACAGTTCTCGGGTTTTCTCTGGGTATTCCAGTTTTCTCCACCAGTAAAACTGACCGCAACGATATAACTGAAATATTGTTAAAAGTTACGTTAAACACCATAACCCTAACCATAACCCCTGAAAATGTTAATAAATATGATACCTGGAGCTGTCTCCTTGATCATGACGTCACTTGTCACTTCTCTTGGTATATCTCATGTTCTGCCATTACTGCAACAAAAATCAGGATCATCCATTTTTTCTTACAAAAAAAACTCAGGTTAATTTCACAAGGAATTAAGCGAATGGTGTCAATATCAATAATCGTAAACAATTGTCATTTTTTAAGGGTAAGCCCATTCATTTCATAGTTAACTGTTAAATAAACGGATGATGCACTTGAAGTCTT
>MJUT01019196.1:200296-217602 GCA_002080005.1 Gigantidas platifrons | reverse complement strand
CGTCATGTGTAGTACTTACTATTTTGCATATGTCCCATGACACAGCATAACTCTAATTATTAGACTAATACTTGAGCTAATTTACAGTGTTGATGTCGTTATGGGCGCAGCTAACTTAGGGAATGGTCATTATTAAAAGTTTAGAGGGTCGGAGCTTTTTTTTTGGGGAGGTACCATTTATTAGATTATTTCATTGGGGGTGGTCATACAATTGAATGTTTGTGTGTATGTCACACATGAATTTCCAACAGTACTTAAAATATAAAAGTAAGTCTGTTATCAAATAAATAACGGCTGTCATTCTTATAAAATCAGTGATAGTGTGCAATACCAGCAGGATGTCTAATTTATCATAATTTATCAAGTGGCAGATAATCTGATCACTCCTTAGCACACAATCTATTATGTTCATTATCCAAAAAAAATTACATTTTATATAAGAATTTACAACCAATTATTTTTAGATTAATTGTGTCTGTATGACCACAGAGAGAAACATATTTCTACACAGTAATTTGACCAACCCATGGATCTTCTAACAAATACAAGGATTTTATCAATCTGGTTTCTTTGATTGCTAGCAAACTGAAGATGTTTACTACTTTTTACATGTGTTTGTCAAAGAGAATTCCTGAAATATTTAGCTGTAAAATCCTTCTTATAGCTGTTGATATTGTGGCTTAATTCTCATGAATATACCCATCAATTAATTATTTTTAAAATATATAATGGCTGCACATTCAATAGCAATATGAACTATCCGGATAATTTATTTTCCTGTAGCTATATATATGTAGTAAAACTTTGGTATTTTCAGTCAAAATTATGAGGAAACAGGTCGAATATTTAACCGTTCCCTGTTGCAAACGTCCATGCAATTTTCCAAGAGTTACAACAAATAATGTTTAACGCTACAATTAAGATTACGTATCTGTTTGTTTGAAAATAGTAATACACACAAACTCTTTGTCTTTGTCTTCGTTTGACCATGCAGCAGATGAGCGGGAAACTGAATGGTCAGATAACACGTGATCAACGGTTGAATCACATTTCGCCAACATAGATCGATAACATGTGATCAACGGTTGCATCATATTTCACTAACATCAGAGACGTATATATATAACACATGTAATTATACGAGATCAAATTATTTCAGTGAAGTTCTGAGAAACTGCAAACGAAAACAGGTACAGATTTAAAGGACCCCATTCTAGAAAAAGGGAATGCATGTTTGACAAAAATACAATAAAAATTAAAGGTCACACACCCGGTGTTCCTGCTTGAAGCTTGAAGTGAAAACATCCGACTGAACCCTCGTTCACAAGTACTCACCTGACAGATGATACCCGTTATTAATACGTATAATTACCATAAATAATTCTTCATTCGGTCGATCTACATAGCTGATAATTGTTTCTCCCTTTTAACATTGATCCAACGTTAACATTTCAACATAATCTAAATTCAACGTTGAAACAACGTTACAATTACAACGGTGAAATACCAACGTTGAATCAATGTTGAATAGGAGTTGATCAACGTTTAAACCTAAATTCAACATAGATTCAACGTTGATTCAACTATGTGTGCCCGCTGGGTAGTGGTTAGCATTGGACGTGTCATAGGAATTTAATTTTCATTCATTTTGCCAAATTCTCTTTTTGTTTTACTTTTTTTTCAAATTAACAAATCAACTGAGTTTGAAAACGTATTCATTACCAACTAATGTTTCCTCTGAAGTGCTGTTGTAAAATTTCGGTTACATCCAAACACGGTTGTACATATTCATGTACAAGAAGTGTATTTGGTACATCTCGCGTACAAAAGCTACTTTGGAAACGACTGTTTATAACAATGAAGAAAATAGATCCTATTTCTGTCATAAACGGCGTGATATGAAGTGCCTCCACTCTTCACAGATATGCTTTCCCCATCCTCTACAACACATACGAAACAAAAAATAAAAACATACTGCATATTGAGTTTACTATTTTATATTTCGGGGCTTCAAATGTCTTGTTCTGCAAGTTTTTCTTTGTGTTCTTTACATGGTTGTGCTGTTAATTTTTACATCAGCAAAATATTGAAAGACAAACCATTCAACATGCATATTGGTCTGCTGTATTGTGTTTTAATTATTCTTGCTAGAAGTAATGAAATGTATGAAATGGCTTCATAGAACATCAATCATGAAAATACTCTTTCTGACTGATCCGATAATGAAACCGGGCTGACTATTTGACACCACGCCAACAAATAAACATATAACATGCCAGGTGGTACCCGTATTTACCATTGGGGTATTACACCCATTGTTCCTATCATTCATACATCCGCTGTAAAGATCTAGTAATTGAAAGAAAAACCCACACGCACGACCAAAAATACATGTACATTTCCACAGAGTTACATTTTACTACATCTGATGATAAAAACATAGATATGTTGTGCGAAAAACGCATTTCAGCAATAGCCATCAGGTACGTTGACAATCAAAAGATTAGAAAGCCAAATAATAATATATGCCTAGTGCACAACTTTCTTCACTGCCAATAGTAAAGGCTGTTTCAGCTTTCAATGTTTTGTGGAGATGTATATTCGGGATAGATACGCATACAGAATATATCATTAACATGCTGTCTTTACCAGGAAATGGTACGGACTGCCACCCAATAGGACAATTACAGGGAACGTAGAACAAACAACGCGACATTGATGAGACATCAACCATATGATAAATCATGTACATATGTACTTATATATTAATCAGAGAGCTGTTTAAGTCTATGCCATAATCACAAACAAGACAATAACATGGTATACAGAGTAAAGAATTAGAATATGAAACATCATTTTTCAAACTTGGAATGCGTATGGTTTTTCAACTTTCCAGTATATGATAGTGACATAAATTTTCCACTTCTATATATCAATGTGTGGGGATTTTTAAGCTATGATATATCAATAAGTTATATTTCTACAAGCCCGTGCAGCTTCTTTATTGCCAAGACAAATTCTTTTATAAGTATCTTATAATTCAACATGATAAGGTGCAAAACTTATCGATTCTACTATACAAATCCTTGGTACCATATAAGGTGCAAAACCTATCGATTCTACTATACAAATCCTAGGTACCACCAATAACTGAATAATATATATATTGTAATGGCTTTCGTACATTGCATATATGAATGGGTATGTTTTGTCATGCTGTGGGAATATATGAATTAGGGGAGGGGTGATTAATCTCCAGCGGCACCACTGTATCCTGTTTTACCTCAAGTAACATCCTCCCAATGGCGTAAGCGAACAATTATCTAATCAAATGGTCACGGATATATTCAATTTTCTCCCATTATGACGTCATTTTAATCCCACTGAACCAGTGGTGGAAATATCTGTAATCCTGTAGAGGATTAAAATGTCTCGTGCCTTTCCCCGCATTTGACTCGTTTGACTCGTTTGACGGCTTTTGAAATAAAGTTCGTGTTAAATAATGGGAGAAACAAATTCTCCTTCAGTTGCCCATGTGGGTTACGATATTTCTCCACTCTCGAGAGTTAAATTAAAATTTTTAACCACTCGCCTCATGGCTCGTGGTTAAAATGTTTAATTTAACTCTCTTGAGTTTAGTTTAAACGTATTTTATTTGTCACAAAATAACAAATTGGATAGGACACAAGTACAACGTACTTACGAGGTCTTCTCCTATATGATATATGATATTGTATTCAAGCTAGAACATCAACATGGTATGATATGACACAAGTACAACGCCTTCTCCTACATACAATTTTACAACAATAATAGGCATGCAAAATGAACATAGTTTTAAATATTATTGATATTTAGACGTTTATACCAGAATTTGTAAGAAGGAAGGAGAGTAAGAATAGTAAAGATTTGAGAGAAAGAAGAAAGGTTAAAAGGAGAGTAAGAATAGTAAAAAACATTGATAACATTGATAATAATACAATGATTGAATGGATGTGGATTTGTTGAAGAAAAACATATTTAAATGTATTCATTAAACAATCAGGAACCGTTCTGACTTTCTTATATAGTCAAACACTTTCTTTAATACAAGTTCATTTTGTTCATTTGTAAGGGTTGAGTTACCAAAAATTAGCAGCTTAAGATCCAAATGGCAATCATTAGGTAACCAATCCAGACAATTTAGTAGATCATTACGAATTCCATTGTACAGGGGGCATTTAAAGAAGCAATGGTAGGAATCTTCTCGAATGGCACCGCAGCTACAGGATGGGTTAGATATTATATTAACTTTAAACAGATCATAGTTTAAAAATGTTGCCGAACATCTAAACTGAGTAAGCACTATATTCAATTTACGTGGACCATACGAGTAATATTTCGGAATATATACACTATAGGAGTTTGACAATTTCTTTAGTTCACTTTTAAAATGGGGCAAAGATCCAACGTTCCTTATTGACAAGTCCAAGTTATTCCACTGTCTGATGGTCGATGGAATGTATGAGTCGTTTGTAATGGAAAGTCTGCAGAACGGAATGTTTATTTCTCACTTTTGAGACAGACCAGTTCCTATTTTTAGCGATGTGAGATTGTCTTATCTTGCACTAGTGCAAGACAAAAAAATCACGTGCGTTTTACTGGCAAATACATGCTGTACAGTTTATGTCAACTGCCCCCAGTTCTCCATGCTTCACCAATAAAACCACGATTCTATTACATAAGTACTTTTATATTAATGTATGTATACTATTCTGCTAGCTAATAATTTAACTATCGTGCACCTTTCATGTTTCACGGTGTATGACTTTCAAGTCAATGTTTGTTTACTTTTAGTAACTAATAGAGTGCTCTCCCTTGTTAGTAACTAACGTACCCCCCTTTGACCAAATTCAAATATTTTTTCACAACCACAGGTGTGGTGTTGAGTTACATTTATCATATATTTATTAAATACATTGTATTTTATTATGAAATACATTTAAAATACTGCCAAGACACGGATGCATATGAATAAATTGAATATTTACTTCAGCAATGGAAACAAAATTTGCGGGAAAACGCTCGATCGGGAATGTAAACAAAACAATTAGGTAACAGCTGATAAAAGTGAGAAATAAAATCAAACACCGGCAAAAAGTGCAAGACAGGGAAATCTCCGACACCCGAGGGTAAGATTTCAATCGTTCGCTGACTCGGCGAGCCTCGTCAGCGAACGATTGTAATCTTACCCTCGGGTGTCGGAGATTTCCCTGTCTTGCACTTTTGCCGGTGTTAGATTCTATATATCTTCCCCGTTTCTGAGTGAGTATACAGTTGTACTTTGGATGGTTGGTGGTATCAGGTTAGATAGATAACCCGGGGCATTGTTGTTCTGGATATTATAAAACAACTGAAGTTTTCTTCTAGTCCGTCTTTCTTGTAAAGTCTCCCACCCAAGTTCGTGAAATATAAAATTGGAATTTGCAAAGAAGGGAAGGCCCGTAACTATTCTCGCTGCTTCTAGTTGCAGTCTTTCTAATTTACTTGCATTTACAGATCCGCAATTATCCCAAACTTCGGAAGCGTATTCGAATATTGGCCTTATGTAAACTAAATAAAGTTTTTCTAAATTGGACCAACTAATATTAAATTCTAACTTCCGTAAGATATTTATATGTTTAGAAACACTAGACACAATATTTTCTATATGGGCATTCCATTTAGCATCAGTACTAAATGTTACACCAAGGTGTCTATGCGATTTTTTCGTTGAAATTATATTATTTTCAAACGTAAAACTGATTTCTGGGTGTTCTAGATTTGTAAATAGCATTATTTCTGTTTTGTCTGGATTAAATGTCATAAGCCAACGCTTAGACCATTCATCTAGCTCTTTTAAATCGTGGTTAATAATAGATTGAATTTAAGTTCCGTCAGAATGTGAACAGTTAAGAGACGTGTCGTCAGCAAATAGTCTAGTTAGGGAAGTCAATTTGTCAGCAATGTCATTTATATATATTATAAACAGTAAAGGTACAAGAACTGAACTTGGGGGACACCTCCCAAAATATTAGTAAGACTGGAGGACGCGTCTTTGATAACAACTCTTTGCTCTCGTTCATTCAAATAACTATGAAACCAATCAAACAAATTGCCATTAATTCCATACGCCTTTAACTTGTGTAATAAACCGCGATGGCATACCTTATCGAACGCTTTTGAAAAATCACAAAAGACAAAACAACTCATTTCCTTTCTCTCTAGTGAATTTATGATTGATTTATACATTTCAAGAAGTTGATGGACAGTTGAATGATTTGGTAAAAATCCAGACTGAAATTCATATATCAGCTTTAAGCTTTGGAGATAATTATAAACGTGTTTATGAACTATTCTTTCCATGACTTTTCCAACACAACTTATAAGCGAAATTGGGCGATAATTTGACGGATAAGAATTATCACCCTTCTTAAAAATGGGTATAACATTGGCTTTTTTCCATGATTTAGGATATTTGCACTGTTCGAGAGATTTGTTAAAAATTATTCATAATGTAATAGCAATTTTTTTCAGGGGACACCTTCAACATTTTATGGCTAATTAAATCAGGACCAGATGCCTTATTTACAGCTAAATTCGTAATAACGTCCACTATTTCTTCCTCTGTACAAAGGATGTCGCTAATAGAACTACTTGTTCTTGATTCAAAGTCGGGTAATAAAACATTTTCGTCATCTAATTTAGAAATACAACTGCAATATTTATTAAAAAGATCACATTTCTCGTTGTCATCATATACTATATTAGCGTCTGTATAATCTACAATATTTTTTAGTGGGGGTACATTGTAAGAGGGTTTGCTTGATTTAATAAGTATTTTCATTAATTTCCAGTATTCGTATGAATTTGATGCATTTTCTAAAATAATTGTATCCATATTTTTCTCAAAATTTTCCTTTGCGTTCCTTTTTAGGTTATTAACTTTGTTTCTCTGCTGTTTGTACCTCAATATGCTAGATTCTGTTTTTGTTTTTAATGCAATCTTCCGAAATCTATCTCTACGTCTAATTTCTGTTCTTAATTCACTTGTGAACCATGGTTTGTCATTGTTTCTTGCCGTTACAAACTTTGTTGGAATACACTCCCTAGCTATTTGAACGAATGTCTCCGTGAAAGTATAACACATTTCATCCACATCATTCAAACTGCCAAGAAGCGCATTCCAATCAGTTTCATCTAACTTTTGTATAAATGTTTCTTTATCTATTCGGTCATATAGCCAAATTTCTCTCTTGAATGAACTCGGCATACAATTAGGACACTCAATGTATGCTACAGCAGCATCATGATCCGACATTTCAGACGGTACATTAAGTACATCTGAATAAATACTGGACATCGTATCACTGATTATAATGGGGTCTAATAGTGTACTACTGTGGACTGTAATTCTTGTTGGTTTACTAATAACATTTTTAAAATTAAACAAGGTCATTATTTCTGAAAGTTTATTATTTTGTGTATTGAAACGGTCAGAGTTCAAATCACCTGTAATCACAACGTTTGGATTGATCTCAAAGGCCATCTCGATCGCATGCTTTATTCGTGTCCAGTAATGGTTATCTGAGTAGTCAGATCGATATGTGTTACATAGTAAGAAGGATTGGCCATTTCCTTGAATTAGTACTCATATTGTCTCATCTAGTGGGGTCTCAAGGTTTCTTATTCTAGAGATACCAATTCCGTCTCTGACATAGATCAACAAGCCACCTCCTGCGGCACCATCTCTGTCGCGACGCATAATATTAGGAGAAAAGGATTCAAACATAATATCATCATCACTAACATTTTAATTGAGGTGAGTTTCTGTGACAGTTATAATATCGAATTCGTCGAAAAAATTTTGGAAGAATTCAAGTTTATTTCGTATACTACGAATATTTATATTGCAAATAGCAAGTGATTTATCTGTATTTACCAAAGATGTGTTCGATATATCATTCGTTAATGGAACTGGATTAACTTCAACATTCCCGATAATAAGTGTAAAGTGAAGTACAAACAGCAGAAATACAATATCAATGTTTGGATTTACACTCTGTAAAGCTGTCAATGAAGCAACAAGAAATGTGCACCTACAATTAGTAAGTAGTATCTCTAAAATACTAGTACAAGAACGTTTATAAGATCTCACGTGGTTCCATTTGCATAAATTAAAGAGTCCTATAGCCGCCCTATTGCATTCAATGTCGTTACCCATTAGGACTAACAAACCAATCGAAATATTCTATAAAGCGGCCATACAGACTCTTGTTTTCAACAAATCCACATAAAACACATGTACGTTTTAGAAAGAAGTTAAGCACACTGTAAAACACAGAAGAGTATAAAAGTAAATACATGAAAAATACAAGACGTTTGTACAAAGTTGTATGGAGTGACATTTTCATGTGAAATGGGGGGATTAGCTCAATTCAAAATTATTTTTTTCTTCAACAAAACCCTGTTTGTCTAAATTACTTTTTGTAGAAAGTATCTTATAACTTTACTTTCACAATATGTAGCAGTGTTAACACGTGTTTTTGCTTGATGAGTGACCATTTTTTTTATCATCAAAGACATGAATATGTCACTACTAAACAGGACCAATAATATTCGATTCGTATTTATAAATAGGATTTCTTTTCCCAACAGATAAACTTAAAAACAAAAAATACAAAAAAATATCAAATATATTTATAAGAAATTACAGCATCTAAAAGTTACAACACTTTCTAATATTAATTCATAATTATCGACATGTTGAGTATATTTACAAGCAGGAATAAACATGAAATATAAAAATAATGAACAATGGCAATCCGATTGTAGTTTATACTGTAAACAATATGTACAATAGTCAATGCATATATATTAATAGACCAACACTTTAAATTATGCCGATTTGACCTGACCCTCGTAGTATAATCATGAAATTATCATACATTTCTGATGACTACTTATTTACTTGGAACATGGACATTTTTACCTTGTATGAGCTTTGTATAAAAATATTTACTTTTAAATAAAATAAGGGGAAAAACACATCATGGCTGTATGATATACATTGAACTTTTTCATAATTTATTTCTTTTGATACGATTAAGTAAGGTGTGTTCGTTTTGATCAACTGATTTAATTTTTTTTTATTTTGTTTACCCGTAGCCAGTGTAAAAGAGAAAAATAAGATTCTCTTGAGTGGAGAAATATCGTAACCCACGGGCAACTGATGGAGAATCTATATGTAATATTCTAAGAAGTAAATATAAACAACTGTTCAGATTATATAAATTGAGGGGGAGGGCTTGGAAGATTTTTAAAATAAATATTTTGAACTGGAGTATGTTGAAAATAAATATTTTGATATCGAAGATGGAGAAAAAAATATTTTAATCCCTCATCAGATTTACTCCAATCCAGGATCGAAAATACCACAAAAATGAAAATATATACTTTGATTTAGCCGATGTAATAAATAATAAATAATTTAATCCTGAAAATACCGAAAATAAATATTTCGATTAAAACAATCTTCCAAGCGCCCCCCCTTCCAAATCAAATGGTCGTCCCCTTATATAAAAGTAATAAGTTTTAGGTATTTAGAACTCAGCTTAATTGTCCGTTTTTTTGTTTGTTTGTCTTGCTGTCTATAACTCCTCATTTAACTGCACAATGGTTTGTTGAATCTTTGCGCTCATCCTCTATGACCTATCACCAAACTTTTTTTAGTTTCAAATGTGTATATTTTGAGACTTTAAATGTTAATAAGCATTATATTGTTATTATATAACAGTGAGGCTTTTGAGGGACCCACTGTTTGATTGGCTGAGAACACATATTTGAGCAAAAAAAGTTTGCTCAGCAAAGAAAAAGTTTTATGGCATCGGGGACAGTTGTATTTGTAAAAATGATTTTTTAAATTTTTGTTCGTTGATTTATAGAACTCAAACGGACTATAACAATGTGACATTCGGATTCAATTGATTTTCTAGCGAATGAATAATTAATTAAATATAACCAATAGTATCAGTCCAGTATATATATTCGTAGCCTTTTTGAAAGAAAAAAACTGTGCTTACTGAGGCATGTAACATGTTTGTCCGTTTGCGACCCATTCTTTTTATTGTGGTAGGCAAATTATTTTATATCATTTTGAATTGTTTAAAGTTATTTCAGTAGATACATGCAAACAATTAAAAAAAATAAAATATTTCTTAGGTATTGCAATAAAATAATCTTGGTAGGGGAATTTTTACCTGGGTAGGTAGGGAAAGGGCAAACAACCATAATTTTAATTTAGGACTTAAACTTGGAAGCCCGCGGGGAGGGGGGAGGAGGGAGTAACTTGACAATTTTTTATACGGATGTGCGGTTGGACATTCAAGTACCCTACCCATTCATATACCTCCCAGGTTTGAGGAACCATACCCATTCATATACTAACCTTTTAAATATACAACCCATTCATATACCAATTGTATTTCTGAAGTAGTTCAACTGACATGACTGATCCGGGAATTTAAAAAAAACCACAAAGTTTATACAAAGGAAAACAATTACATTAAAATTTCAATAAAATCACAAAATTCTCATGAATTCAAGCCCGTGTGATCTGCCCGGGATCACTAAAACANAAAATTAAAATTTACCATCAATTTTGCCATCCATTTTGTAGTCGTGTAAAAAAAAGTTTTAGTGCTTGATTATATTTTATCATTTATGCATGCGGAGAATACTTTTTTTTTCATTTTGCATGTTCGAATTTGAAAGGATTTGAAACAATTTTGTCCATAAATGAATGGTACAGTGTATATATGTTTGATTACATGGAGATTTGTCGGTGGACCAATTGGTTATAGGAGAAGACACGGGCTTGAATTCATGAGAATTTGATGTTTTTATTGATTTTGCATTTTTACTATCCAAGGCCGTATACATACAATTTGTTTGGTAACATGGCCTTTAATAGTAAAATTGCAAAAAAAAACAACAAAACAAAACAGTAAAATTGTAAAAATCAATAAAATCACAACATTTTCATGAATTCAAGCCCGTGTGATCTGCCCGTGATCACTAAAACAGAGGATTTTTTCTCGAATGGTTAGGCGTATGAAAATATCACAGTGCATAATCATAGCTTTATAAAGAGGTTCATATACATGTGTGTGTTTAGATACCATCATATTACACTTTTTCGCAAGTTTTAATAGCTTTTTTTTTAGATTTATAACTCGTCAGATCCTTTACAAATTAAGTAGCGGTCCATTTAAGAACAACGCAATTTTGAAAGAAAACAAAACATCCTTTTAAAGGCTTCGTATTTTTACTGTTTTATATTTTATAGTTTTTGGGTGTATAAAACGAAATGGATAACAATTCTTTCAAAGTGACTGGTCAGATACTCGAACTTTAATGTGTAATAAGTTCTATTGTATTTCTTCACAAATTTGTCTATTTTTTACAATTGCATTCTATTAAATTCTTATCTCCCATGACCAGGGTTTATTTGTAAAAAGAACCACATGCATATGGTATTGTATTCTAAACAAAACACAAAAAAATATGTAAGCTCTCAACCAATGAATCACCTATTCAATTGCATAATTCTTAACTAGAGTGGTACTTAATAGGTATACATCCGATTTGATGATAACTATTTGCATATTGATTATTACTAGTTTCTGTTCTTTTTTTCAGAAACGTTAAATGCATTGTTCTTTATTCAATAAATTGTTCATTTGGTCTCCTTTTGTATTTTAGCTCACCCGACTAAACAGTTAGAGTGATCGTGTGCCATCACTTGTCCGTCATCCGTCGTCAGTTAATATTTCACATTTGGATCTTCTTGAGAACCACTGGGCAGAATTAAATCACGCTTGGCAGAGGTGTTCACTATGAGATCCTATCCTACTCCAATTTTGCTACGTTTTATGCCGATTCGTCAAAAAATGGTCATCAGGAAACATTGGAAACATTGTTAGTTTTTCAATAATCTTTTTTTCAAGAACCACTGAAGCGATGGTATGGAAACGTGATTTGTATGTTCATTTAAGGTCCTTGACAGGTCTTGTTACTTTTTGAGCCCATCGGAAATTCAAAATCGTTGCCAGCGGAGGTCAAATTTTGCTTTGTAACCATATGTAAAGCAACATTTTTATGGTCTACTTAAAAAAACACTGAACAGAATTTAACCACACTTGGCAGAGGTGTTCACTATTATGTCTTACGCAAATGTTGTTACTTTTCATGCCGATTGATAAAAAAATAAATAAAAAGAATGTGTCTGAGGACACGGAATTCACCACTTTCAGCTAAGTGGGCCTAACTTCCAAGCCGTATATGGGATCTGGCCGAAATTGAACTTGACCTGCATATTATGGTTGTAAACATTGTCTTGAAATTTCAGAGTCCTTTTCAGGTGATAATGCTTTTTATATCGATCGGAAATTCAAAATGGTCGACAGCGAAGGTCAAAATTGCTTTGAAAACCAATGAATTACATTTTCGTCATCTCCGTGGGAACCACTGAACATAATTTAACCAATTTAACTTTGAGGGTGTTTAATATGAGGTACTACACAAGTGTTGTTACTTTGGTGCAGATCGATAGGAGACTTTGAACATTCTGATTGATCGATTTTCAAGAACCACTGAAGGCATTGTCGGGGGAAATTTATTAAAGTAGTCGTCCTCCTCACCACCTTTCTCACCCTTCCTCTCCATCCTCCTCATCACTGCCTCTCTCCCTCCTTCTTCTCCATCCTCCTCCTCACCCCCTCCTTCCTCTCCCTCCTCACTGCCTCTCTCCCTCCTTCCTCTCAATCCTCCTCCCTCATTTCTCTCCATCCACTTCCTCACTACCTCTATCCCTTTTTCCTTTCCATCCTCCTCCTCACTACCTCTCTCCCTCCTTACTCTGTTATCCTCCTCACTACCGCTCTCCTTCCTTCCTCTCAATCCTCCTCCTCCCTGCTTCCTATCCATCCTCCTCACTACCTCTCTCCCTCCTTCTTCTCAGTCATCCTCCTTATTACCTCTCTCCCCTTCCTCTCAGTCAACCTCCTCACTACCGCTCTCCTTCCTTCCTCTCAATCCTCCTCCTCACTACTGCTCTCCCTGCTTCCTCTCCCTCATTCCTATCCATTCTCTTCACTACCTCTCTCCCTCCTTTCTCTCAATCATCCTCCTCATTACCTCTCTCTCCTCCTTCCTCACCACCTCTCCATCCTTCATTCCTCTAAATCCGCCACCTCATTACCTCTTTTCTCTTTCCTGTAATATTATCATCCACCTCATTACCTCTGTCTTTCTTCCGTCTCCATCCTCCTTATTAACTCTTCCTCACTGCATCTCTCCCCCTTCTTCTCCATCCTCTTCCTAATTACCTTCTCCGTATACTTTTCTCCTCCGTCATCATCATCCTCCTTATTACCTCCTCCTCACTACTTCTCTCCTCCTCGTTTACCTTTGTCACTTCGTCCTTTCTATCCTCTTCCTTCAAATCTCCTCTTCACTATCTGTTTCACTACCTCCTATCATTATCCTCCTCACTATCTCCATTCTTTTCCATATTGACTCCTCCTTATTTTATACCTCTATCTATTCTTCCTCTCCATCATCTTTTTACCATTCTCCCTCCGTCCTGTCTATCCTTCTCTTTATATTTCTTTCTTCCTGCCATCTTCCTCATACCTGTCAGTTGTGCCTTCCAGCACTTAGCCAACTTAAAGGGGCATTATCTACCAAATCGTAAATTTGTGTTACCCATAAAAACTATCAGATATGATTGATGCCTTAATAAAACGTGTTTCTGTAACTTATAAATGTTATGAAATGTACGCGCATCGGGAAAAAAAACCTGCAGCTGCACGTGTTTTGAGATCGATCAAGAAATGGACGTCATCTTATTAATTATCGACAGAATTGATTTGAAATGAGTGATTTATTTTCATCTTTATTAATATTTACAATAATTAAAACAATTTTAAGTAGATGTTTTTACTGTTTTTAAATTTTACAAAAATCTTGTGTAATGAGCGTTGACAGAGATGTGGCGTAGCGTAGCAGGAACGACAACTCTGGATAGAGAATGATATTTATTGTGTCCATAAGCTTAGTGTATATAAAACTAAAAACACCTTTCCGCACTAATATCCAATACTAGTATAGGAAAAACATGTATCTTAAGCCGTCCAAACACCTCTACACTATTGTCTTATTCCTGCCATTGTAACACAAAGCCCGTTTTCCAGATGTACATGATATGTTTTTTCTAACAATTATTGAACATGAGTTTTTGAAAATCAAATTCCGCGTTACTTGTGAGTTTTCTTCAACTGTGATAATATCTCACCGTTCGCATATATAGTGAATTGTGATCCGACATTATACTTGAAAATTGTTCTGTGTTGCAACGATGGAAGAAAAAAAAAGTTGTCTGCTACGAATTTTAGGACGTTTATATATATATTTGAAAGTAGAATATTTAGTAGAACAAATG
The DNA here is from genome assembly GCA_002080005.1 of Gigantidas platifrons. Classification (NCBI taxonomy): domain Eukaryota; kingdom Metazoa; phylum Mollusca; class Bivalvia; order Mytilida; family Modiolidae; genus Gigantidas; species Gigantidas platifrons. Next base: position 203,081 of record MJUT01019196.1, on the reverse strand, counting down.
TTTGTTTTGTAAGATTAAGACCGGTACACACGACAAGATTTGTATCAAGACCTGTATTATAATACAAAATCTTATCGTGTGTACAGTCTAAATACAGTGTATTATAAGATTTTTTAAATCATATGAGACTGTATTAAGGATAGAGCAATGTTCTATCCTTAATACCATTCTTAGCTGACCTTTCATTTTTATCCAATCAAAATTATCAATTTGGGGTTACAAATCTGCATCAGTACCATAATAAATACACGTGTAACTTAAAGCACATGGTTCTTGCAAAACATGGCCGACTTCTCATATATTGATGTGGAAAAGCTTGTTGCAATCTAATTAAAATTTGATCTTTGATTGCTCCCGATTATATCGCACATAACTATAACCGGGAGCAATTAAAGATCGAATTTTAATTATATTGAGCTTGTTGTATTGGAAGAAGAAGATTTATTAATATATCGGGGGAGGGGGAGGGGGGTACAACAAAAAAGATGCAAAACACATTTTTATAGTTATTTGTATCTTCCCTTCTCAGCTCTTCTAGTAAGGCATGATGTGCTCCAAAAACATTTCTTCGTCTTATCCAAGGTCTTGTCCAGCAGTTCCTCTTAACTTTCCTCTTTTTCAATGATTTCATAGGGGCACATAATAAAATAATGGACACAGTTGCAATTACTTCATCTTCCATTGTTGACACCATTTGGCAAGAAAAACGCGAGGTTTTTGATCACTTGTTTATAATCTGACAAGATTGATCTTAGTGTGTGTACAAGAGAGTCTTATAATACAAAAATCTTATACATGTAATACAAGTCTTATGATACAAATCTTATCGTGTGTACCGGCTTTTAAACTACACGCGAGAATAGCTTGTGTCAACTTACAATATGACTTGTAATAAAATGCAGAAAATCAAGGTCAAAACAAACACAGGTCGAGAATACCTTGTGTCAACTAACAATATGAATTGTAATAAAAATGAAGAAACCCTAGGTCAAAAGGAGCACACACAGGCCGAGATTACACGTGGGAATACTTTGTGTCCATTACAATATGACTTTTAATAAAATGAAGAATTCCAAGGTCAAAAGGAGCACATGCCGACAAGATCTGTACGAAAAGGGAACAATTAAAAGGTAGGAAACACGTGATGTTATTAATGTGTTGGTAATCTTAACTGCTATGAATTTTATGATAGATCCTTTACAACGAATATTACATGACAATAAGATACCATTCTGTCGGTACATTTCCAATATCCTATACAAAAATCGTAAAAAGGGCTACCCCACAATTACATGACCGGCCACTTTTCCTGGCTTGGTACATCTACTTCAATACAATGTATAGTAGTTCGTGTGCTAGCCCCGAGTGTGGTAGATCTTGGGTTCTAGTTCCGGTGGGTCAAACCAAAGCTGCTTCTCCGGTAAGTAGGATACATTCCGGAGCAAAACCCGTATACAATTTACTCAACTTTAATGTCTGAAGAGATGTTTGATTATGACGTTGTGAGCTTTACAGGCAACACGATCTTATTAAAAGCATGAATCGCAGGCCAATGTTAAATTCGATGCGAAAAAATTAACTGTCTTCAAAGAAAATGAAAAGTATCGGTGTTGTAATTGTTAGCGTGCTCGAATGTGGTAGATCGTGGGTTCCAGCCTCGGTCGAATCAAACCAAAGACTATGCAATTGTTTTGTGCTGCACCTCCGCTAAACCCAGCATTAAGGAGTAAGAAAAACGAGTGGTTGGCTCGGATTCAGGATAATGTGTCCGAGTGGAGCGACCTGTCTATCCGCGAGCGGACTATTGTTTCAGTGAACAAGCACTATGCAAATCCAATCAAGTATGTTGGTCATGCATACTTATCATATCGAAACATAATTTGCTCTCATTATAATAAAGCTAACAATTTCCTCATTTGCGGCTAAAAAACGATCTGTCGCTCACCCGCAGAAAATAGATATACAAAAACTGTCATTTAATGTTACTAAAACCCATCTAAATAACAAATGTGTCAACACGTTCCTAGATGCAGCTGTTTCCAGTTTTAAGCTCTTTCACAAGTCGTAGGGTTACTTTTTACGTAGATGTTTTCTTTCTTTTATCACTGCCAAGACTTTTACCGGAATTGACACCATTCTTAACAAAGTTCTCTTTTATATAAATTATATATAAAAAATAGAAAGGTGACAACTGTCAAATTATGCTTTAAGCTTATTAAATATCTCTCAGATCCAGTTTGACATGTCTGTTTTTCATGAGAAAGCACATTGATGAAATCTGCTTCATAGGATAAAGACACCAATCTACATGAAGTGGAGCACAGTTGGTAACCATGGGTATACCGACTCGGTTGAAAAATGTGTCCACCAAATATACCTAAGAGATTGTCAATTACAACACGAGTGTCTTTCTGAATGTTTTTAATTCTTTCTTTAACAAGAATACAACACAGTGAGAGGCAACTAGGAGCTCTCATCTTTGGTGATGCCATTTTCAGGGAATATTTTGGTAGATTCAGAGTGTTGTTCTAGACAAAATAATAGGTAGGACACTAATGTAATCTAGGTAGAAGTAAGGAAGACCCAGTTCTTCATCTATGGTTGAAATTTAAGAGGAATGCAAATCATATTTATGATTATCCAGGATTCTGTCTTTCGTGCTTGTGAGAGAAATCCCGAGTACAATTTATTCAACTATCTCGTCTGAAGAGAGGTTTGATTGTGAGTATTCATTAAACTCTCGTCTGAACAGATGTTTGATTATGACGTTGTGATACTCCTTCAA
>MJUT01019196.1:187447-199185 GCA_002080005.1 Gigantidas platifrons | reverse complement strand
CTTTAATAAACTGTCTTTAGATGAACAATTAAATTTAGAAGGGGAAATAACTGTAAATGAAGCAAGTAAGGTTTAACAAAAAATGAATAACAATAAATCACCTGGGTCAGACGGTTTTTGAACAGAATTTTTCCAATTTTTCTGGATAGATTTGAAGTCATTTGTTGTAAATTCTATAAATTTTGGGTCACTTTTAGGCGAGCTATCAGTAACTCAAAAACAGGGAATCATTACATGTTTACCAAAAGATAACAAACCAAGACACTTTCTCAAAAATTGGAGACCAATATCACTACTAAATACTGTATACAAAATTGGTTGTGGTGTTATTGCTAGTAGATTGAAGAGAATTCTGGAAAAAATTGATTGATTTAGATCAAACAGGTTTTATTAGTTGACGATATATTGAAGATAACATTAGATTAATCAATGATATGCTACAATTTACAGAAGAAAACAACATACCTGGTTTGTTACTTTTGATAGACTTTGAAAAGGCATTTGATTCTATATCTTGGGACTTTCTTTTATCTGTGTTAAAAATTTTCAACTTTGGGGAATCTATTATTAACTGGGTTAAAGTATTCTATAATAATATATCATCAGCAGTCATTCAGGGTGGTAATCTTTCAGAATTGTTTTCAAATATGCCGTGGTTGTAGACAAAGCGATCCGTTATCGCCCTATCTTTTTATTTTATGTGCAGAAATTTTAGCCATTAAGATACGGGGTAATAAAAATATTGGTGGCATTGTTGAAGAATTAATTTCGATATATCTGACTACATTTTATCAACTTTAACAATTGTTGATTATTCCTAAATCTATTTAAAAAATATATCTCTGCACTTGCTCCTCTTTTTAATGCGGTCATATCATGTCACAGCGACATGCTGCGACCGAATGAAAACGAGGAGGAAGTGTGGATATTTAATTTTAATTAGATTTATCCTTATAAAGCAAAACCGAACCACCCTTGAATTGTATGTATTTAAAATTGCTTACTAGTTTTTAACATCTGTGTTTCCAGTAATACATGTGATTGTTGATCGAGATACTGTATATTGTTGAGTTTTTTGTTTCTTGTCGGAATACTATGCAATATCATTTTGGATGATTTTCATTTCCTACCAATAACCATAGGTTCATTAAGCTTGACCCATGTCTGTCTGCAAGACTGAAATACACATCTTTTCAGGATTTCCTTCTGGTTGCTAAGGATATTATTCTACCCATAATCTATCTTAACTACTGAGAATAATACTTCTTGGGGCACTAGGAATTAATTCGTATAAAAAATACTTGGAATTCATGATCTGGAAGTCATTTTATGTAAAATGAAACATATTTGCATTGTTGCTATGGATTAAATCCGTTGCTATGGAAAGTACACATTAAAAATGGTCAAGAAATATTTAGAAATGATACCCTTCATATCTGTCTAGCGAGAAAGAAGAACATTTTCAAGATCATTGATTGTTTGAGTATTGAGAGTAAGTTATGGACTGAAAGACACACCATTTCACTGTGCAGTTCTGGTTGCTATGGCTAAATCTGTTGCTATGGAATCTCACAAACCTTTTGTTACCTCAAATACTAAGAAAAGTATTAATAGGTACACTTTAAATCAATTCTGAGCAACAAAATACTAGAAATTAGTAAACTTAAAGCTATTTAAAGTAAAATGCAACACTTTTTTGCCTTGTTGTTATGGGTAAAAATCTGTTGCTATGGAAGTCACACTATATATTTGGCATTGAATTATAAGGAAAAATACCCTTGATATAACAGTATTAATATTTTAATTCATTTTCATGATTATTGAGTTAATAGTTGTTTAAAAGAAACTTCTGCACGCACTTTCAGTGTAAATTCAGGGTTATGTTGAATTTGGTTGCTAGGCAACCAAAGTAAAAGTCAGAACGTATTTTTTCTTCCATTTCTTTTAGTTTTAAGGTCATCCCTAACACATAGCCAAAATTGAGATTTGTTTTAAGAGTGGGCCAAAATGCCCCTTATCCTACCTTGTCCTTTGTCTATTTTTTACAATGCATTCTATTAAATTCTTATCTCCCATGACCAGGGTTTATTTGTAAACAGAACCACATGCATATGGTATTGTATTCTAAACAAAACACAAAAAAATATGTAAGCTCTCAACCAATGAATCACCTATTGCATAATTCTTAGCTGAAGTGGTACTTAATAGGTAACTATTTGCATATTGATTATTACTAGTTTCTGTTCTTTTTTCAGAAACGTTAAATGCATTGTTCTTTATTCAATAAATTGTTCATTTGGTACACCAATTTTGCTAAGTTTTATGCCGATTCGTAAAATTGGAAACATTGGAAACATCTTAGTTTTTCAATAATCTTTTTTCAAGAACCACTGAAGCGATGGTATGGAAAAGTGATTTATATGTTCATTTTAAGGTCCTTGACAGGTCTTGTTACTTTTTGAGCCCATCGGAAATTAAAAATCGTTGCCAGCGGAGGTCAAATTTTGCTTTGAAACCATATGTAAAACAACATTTTCATGGTCTACTTGAAAAAACACTGAACAGAATTTAACCACACTTGGCCAGCGGCGTAGCCAGCTGGCGAACGAAGTGTAGGCGAGGGGGTCTGGGGGGCTGCATAAAGCCCCCAGCAGGTCCAGGGCTGGTACTGGGGGAGGGGAGGGGGTCAGTGGGGTGGAGCCCCCTGAAGCTGACGACTTTTCAGCATTCTAGGTTTGATTAGTCAAAATGGTCTGTATTTTTGTTAAAACTAGAAACCAAGTTATAAACTTAAACAAGAAAATGCTTCCACAGTGCACTGATACCACTCTCGCACTATCATTTTCAATAGGAAACTTAGAAAGACCACATTATAAGGAACATGTGTACTACATGCAAGTTTCAAGTTCATGTGACAACAACTTTAACCTCAACTATTTTCATAAAAAAAACTTAGGACAGACGGGCAAATGAACAGACGCACGGACCAAAAATATATTCCCCCTCCGCTATTGTAAGCGTAGCACAAAAGTAAAAATAATGTGATCGCAAAGCGATTTACTCTTACTCAAACATCAACACAGTACAAAGGAAAATACCTTTACCAAAACCTTATCGGAGTTCGACTTCGGGTAATATTGGTATTGGCCGGTTGAGGGTTCACGAAAATTGATTTGTCCGGTTTATGATTTCAAGTTTGCTTTTCACGCTTCAACCGGCCAATACCAAAATTATGCCGAACTCAGCTTACCAGGGGTGATCATGAACAGTCAAATTATGGTGGACGGATGTATATTCAGGAGGACGAGAACCCGGGGTAAGTCTACTCTTTATGGTTGCTGATATATGAAAAGGGTAGGGATTTAAGGAGTGGTATAATGTAGAATACAAGGGGAAAAAATCCAAGACGAGCCCCCCCCCTCCTAAAAATCAAATTGTTTGGCTTGCTCCCTAATGATGAACGTATTATAATTTAATAACCAACGTCTATAAAGATTTATAGTCTGATTTGAGTAGTCTGACTGCCATATAATTTTCTTTTCTCTAATATTTCTTTTTTTTTAATACAAACAAAAACAAAAATGTATCAGTTGAAATACAGATATGCATGCATTAGTCACCTTGGCGGGAAATTAAATTTGTTAACTTCTTTCCATTCTTCTGTTAAAAGTATCCTTTTCACTGCACTACTAGTGATAGCACCGTCTTTCATGTACTCATATATATCTGGGTACGGTGGGTCAAAGCATGTAACCTTGGCCAATGTGTCGACTCTCCTGTCATCTGTCCCGGACGCACTTGCAGCATTTTCCTGTTTGTCATTAGTGTCAGTTCTACTACCTAACTGATTTTTTTTCTGCTGGATCTTTCTTTGCAAAATACGAATCAACAAGTCTTTGCATTTTGTTGATTTGCTTACTTCATTATAATAACGAAATAAAAACCGGAACGTGAACGGGTGGCGTTACGTTTTTGAATTTCCGGAAAATACGCTACGATTGCAACATGTATGTGTTATATTCAACGCTAGTAAATACAATCACTCCTAAGTCTACATATTCACTGCCGTAGCACCCGGTACGGTTGATACGGTTCCGACCGTACCACTTTTTCTGGCTGGTACGGCAAACCGTACCACAATTTCGACAGAAAATAATAATTTTGAGATGAACAAAAGGGTATTCTTTGTTAATGTCGTTGTAATAAATATTTAATGTATGTTCAATAAAATGTTACGAAATTGTTACAGACGAGTTGCCTCTCTGGTATTATCAAGAAATCGCAGAGGCGTAGCTGCATATACGTTGTCACGCCATGGCGTGCACATCGTCAGGTTATAAAAAAATTAGGATATAAAATGTATAATAATAATATTTTTCAGTGTTGTACATCAAGGACATGATATATAATTACAACACTATTTCATTCAGGTGCTAATTTTTTCCTGGTTGCGGTCCGTCTTCCGTAATTGAAATAGTCAAAGTGAAATACACCCGAATTGATGTCAAAATGTGACTTGTTTCAACTTCATTTATAATAACCATTGAAATTCTTTCAAGCTTCTATATCACGTACATAATCTTTAATTACAACAATATTTCATTCAGGTGTTCTCGTTAACGGTCTTTATCCAACAGCATCATGCAGTTTACATGTAATGCAGTTAGTACGTATTTAAATCACATAAGCTATTTCTATTTTTCATACGTTGGGGAGAGGGGGTGGGGTGATTTATCAAGTACATCAATCTGTCCTGTTTTCATGTTGGGCGGAAGTCGCCATTGTACATTCGAAATATTAATTGCGAATTCATCAAGTACGACGTACATGCTACCTGTTTAGTATATTATGGGTTTTTTCTCGATCTACAATTCAGAGGAGATGTGGCTATTTTGGTATTTCTTAAGACAATGGCAAGTTATAATCCAACTAGTTTAACCCCGTAATGTTTTACTGAAGTACCTGTACTAAGTCAGGAAAGTGAGCGGTTATTGTGTGTTAGGGATATCGAATTTTCCTATTTCTACGATTTTTCTATTGAATTTTTGGAACTTGTCCGACGATGTGATACTTTTTTTTTCATTTTATTATAGGTTGTGAAAAAAGAATTATGATGATGTATCTGCAACAGGGCATCCAAGAGGAATTTTGCAAGGCGTAACAATACTGCTTTGGGGTCTGAGAACAGTCTGAAACTTCTCTCAAAACCGTGGATTTGAGTTGAATATACCAAAAAATTATGAAAAAATCAAAATAAAACGTCAATGACTAAGGCTATTAGGCCCTTTCGTGGCTTTTCGTGCCCCGTACCGATTACCGGCTGAACCCTCCTCTCATATGCCCTGCTTTTTACCATTCTAGATTCTGTAAATCCAGTTCTCTATCCTTCTATGGATACAATATTATGTATTTTGTTAAGCATGCCAGTAGCAAGCGCTACTGTTGAGATGTCATTTAGTGTACAGAGACGTTTGCAATGGAGGTGTTCGTATCTGCTAAGACACGAAGGGCAGATTTGTGACAATTTTAAGATATTCTTGTCTATCAAAGTCATTAAAATTGTGCTTGATTCTATGTTAAATGAAACCCTGAAGTGGCCCAGATCGCACCATTTTGCATCTCGTCGAAAGTAATTATGGCGTGCACACTATTAATCCTCAACTACGTCCCTGAATCGGGATCCGACCTTTATCGGCACCGGAATCGGCTTACTTCTTTATTTCTATTAATTAATCTTGGTCTGCTATTGTTTTGGATGATGCGTATATTACATAACTACAGTAATTAAAGTCATAATTTGATGGAGAGAAAAAAACGCTGATTCATTGGAGGCTGAAGATGGATAGCATGATGGACGCTATTAAAAGCTGTTATCATATATAATACAGCAACTTTTCGAAAATGTCTTTAAATGAGCATGTTGTCCTACAAAGTATTCCTACGACGTCATATTGCAGTGGGTTCGACAAACTATCACATATTTTAATACCAGATGATCATGCTAATGGGCTGCTGGCAATCAAAACAACGGGATACTGCAATTGTGTTGTATAATGCCGTGTCCCTGGGCATACGCATCTTCGCTAGCCAAGGGTTACGATCCGCTCTACTCGTGAAGATGAGTAGAGCGGATCGTAACCCATGGCTAGCGAAGATGGGGCATAAGAGGTAATAAAATGATATGCATAACATGAAACTATAATGCCATGAGGGTGATTAACATTAAGGGTACATGCAGCAACGGGTTCCTGAGAAAATGAAGCCGAATTTAAGTACTAAAATGATGTTTGAATAAATAATGTTATGAAACTTTAAACCCGTATAAATACAAATTAGAAAGCATTAGTAAACAAATTCCCCATTACTTTCTATGTTATTTCATCTTTTTTCAACAAAATTATTTTAAGGCCATTTTTCAATTAATTTTGATGAAATTTTCACTGTTTGAAGGAAAAGTATTTGGTTTTTTTTATAATTTGGTATTTGTTTGTTGTCGAATAGTTTCTGAGTATTCAGAATTATTTTCATCACAGATAAAAATTATTACGTCACATTTTCCCTATATATTCAACCAAATTTTTTATGTCATATTTTGATGCAATTAAACGGTACCATTGCGTTTCAGAAACCAAAAATCGGAAGGGGAATTACAAATATAAAACAAAACTCCAAATATTTTCTTTATAAAGGGAATATTTAATGAAAATTGGTTGAGAAATGGCTTCAAAATATTTTTTTGAAGAAAGATGAAATAACATAGAAAATAAATGGGGGAAATTGGAAAATCAGGAATACTTACGTCCATTAACTACTAAGTTAACAGTTGCAAGACATCAGAAGAATCACATCCCACCAGATAGGATTGGGAGAAAATGATAATTAAACATGCACTGAAATACTACCAGTCTGAGGAGCTCCTAAAACCCTACTAAAACCCATTTGAAATTGTCCCACATCTCCATGAAAATAACCCCCAGCACACACATAAGTTCTTATCATTTATCTAATAAAAACTTATGAAGAATTTCACAACCAGTACTCCAAGTATATGTGGAAAAAAAATCATGAAAAGAATTACTGGAAAAATCAAATTCGGCTGTGACAAAAATAATTAATTTATATTGTGAAGGAATTCAACAGCCGTTTTCTGGGTTTTATTACAGCAAAAAAAACAAACAAAAACAAACAAAAAATACACAAGCTTTTTCAAGCTCATTTACATTATCTTCGATAATACAACACAGTTCAACAATATTTGGAATGGTTGGCTTACTCATGACCTTCGCATGAGTGATTATGGTCAAATTTGCTGATAGATCTATTTCTCTGACCCGAATATAGTGTACCAATGAAACTTTGCCACTACAGTCTTCTGATATTTACTGATAGCCCAGTCCGTTAAAAATAACTTTCATGTGGGACCGATATATAAGCGGTTAGTCCTTTGATATAATAAACAAATTTTTTGTAGATAGAAATTTTATCTAAAAACACAAAATAAAAATTAAAAACAGCCTTCAGTAAGTAATTATTCGTCTTATTCAGGATATATATATATATGTTTAGAAAAATTATTATAGGTCACGAATCTGGAAATGAAAAAAAAATTATATTCGTACATGTAGTAGTATAGAACAAAAAGGAGTTTTAATAATTTCATAACTGTTTTCATTAATACATTTTTTTTAGCCAGTCACAAGTCGTTGTTACAAAAACTGTAGAAGTGTACAGCAAAAACAACTTTTGCTTCAGGGAATATAGACAACATTTTTGGACAATTCAAATAAGTTTTGCCAGCGATATAATAATGATGTGAAATAAAGGGTAGCCACGGTTAAAGCGATATCCAAAACTCGAAAGTCAAGTGACAAAGACGAAGCAAAGAAAACGGAGACAGAAACAACGAACAACATACAGAAACTGAAAGAAAACACACAGAAAACTAAAAGTAAAAGAGCAACTACGACTCCACCAAAAACTGGGAGCATGGACCAGGTACACCGTTATTCTTAATTTGGCTGAAAATGCACAAGCATTTATCTGTGTGCATATACCTAAAGAAAAAAACGGGAGATAACCCCCACCGAAAAAAAAATTGGCCGTACCACTTTTTTTTTAGGTACTACGCCTATGATACTCAGTGTGAAAGTGTAATTAAAACAAAACAAAAATAAATGAAGAAAAAATATGACAAATACTTTGAATTTTGAGCAACAAATATTATGCTTGGCAAAATGATGTGTAGGCAAGTGCCTACATTGCCAATAGGCGGGTACGCCACTGTTGGCAGAGTTGTTCACTATTATGTCCTACGTAAGTGTTGGTACTTTTGATGCAGATTCGTAAAAACATAAATAAAAGAAGAATGTGTCCGAGGACACGGAGTTCCCCGCTTTCAGCTAAGTGGGCCTAACTTCCAAGCCGTATATGGGATCTGGCTGAAATTGAACTTGACCTGCATATTATGGTTGTAAACATTGTCTTGAAATTTCAGAGTCCTTTACAGGTGATAATGCTTTTCATACCGATCGGAAATTCAAAATGGTCGACAGCGAAGGTCAAAATTGCTTTGAAAACCTATGAATTACATTTTCGTCATCTCCTTGGGAACCACTGAACATAATTTAACCAATTTAACTTTGATGGTGTTTAATATGAGATACTACACAAGTGTTGTTACTTTGGTGCAGATCGATAGGAGACTTTGAACATTCTGATTGATCGATTTTCAAGAACTACTGAAGGCATTGTCGGGGGAAATTTATTAAAGTAGTCGTCCTCCTCACTACCTTACTCACCCTTCCTCTCCATCCTCCTCCTCACTGCCTCTCTCCCTCCTTCCTCTAAATCCTCTTCACTACTACTCCCTCATTCCTCTCCATCCACTTCCTCACTACCTCTCTCCCTCCTTCCTTTCCATCATCCTCCTCACTACCTCTCTCTCTCCTTCTCCTCACTACCGCCCACCTTCCTTCCTCTGAATCCTCATCCTCACTACTTCTCTCCCTGCTTCCTCTCCCCATTCCTATCCATCCTCATCACTACCTCTCACCCTCCTTCCTCTCAGTCATCCTCCTCATTACCTCTTTATCTTCCTTCCTCTCAATCTTCCTCACCACTTCTCCATCCTTCATTCCTCTCAATCCGACACCTCATTACCTCTCTTCTCTTTCCTGTAATAGTATCATCTACCTCATTACCTCTGTCTTTCTTCCGTCTCCATCCTCATTATCAACACTTCCTCACTGCCTCTCTTCCCCTTCTTCTGCATCCTCTTCCTAATTACCTTCTCCGTATACTCTTCTCCTTCGTCATCATCATCCTCCTTATTACCTCCTCCTCACTACTTCTCTCCTCCTCGTTTACCTTTGTCACTTCGTTCTTTCTATCCTCTTTCTTCAAATCTCCTCTTCACTATCTGTTTCACTACTTCCTCATCATTATCCTCCTCACTATCTCCATCCTTTTCCATATTGACTGCTCCTTATTTTATACCTCTATCTCTCCTTCCTCTCCATCATCTTTTTACCATTCTCACTCCGTCCTCTGTATCCTTCTCTTTATATCCCTTCCTTCCTGCCCTCTTCCTCATATTGTCAGTTCTGCCTTCCAGCACTTAGCAAACTTAAGTTTTTCTCACTTGCACTAAGGAAGATCGCTTTATCACTCAAAAGTGTTTTTCCCATCCTTTCCTCCTACTTCCTTATCCGTTCTCACTCTATGTTCATGCTTGCCTTAGTTATTACTATCATCATCGTTGATACCCTCTTTCGTCCACATTTAACTATTATGTTTTCCAACATATACATGCATAGAAGTGTACACAAGAAAAACCCTATTAAAAATGGAGAGGGAGAAAAACTAGTATGGGGGAAAAATGAGTATGTGTTAACACATACTTGGTTTTCCGGGGGGAAAATTCAGTATATACTCATTTTTCCGGGGAGAAATCTCAGTATATACTCATTTTCCGGGGGTAAAACTGAGTATATACTCATTTTTCCGGGGGGAAATGAGTATGGGGGAAAAATGATTATGTAACACCGGTATGCATGGAAACGTATCGGACGGAAAGAAACCTTATCAGCCCTGAAGTGTGAAGACTATTTGGTAAGAATTTATAGAAATAATTTTTTTCAATGTTAGATGGAGTTTTTGTTTTCACGGGAACAATAATTTTTACATATTTTCCAGGTGAATAATAAATCATAAGAGGTTCTGCACAGAGCCGCGCCGACAATGCATTCTTCCTTCAACTTAAAGTGTCGTGGTTTATATCATTAACGTCAGTTTTGGTTCAGATTTTGAAAGTTTATTCAAATCTAAAGTAAGATTACTATGTTGACAATGTTTTTTGTTCAATAACATGACATTTCTACCATAGGGACGAAGCTATAAACAGACGAGAAAAGTTTTGAATTCACTTATGTTTGAATTATCGGATTAAGGACGAATATAAGATAAAACAATAAAAAAATAATCGTAGTATTCTTCCAAATAAGTTAATTTTCCATTCAATGTCTAGTTTTAGACAGATGACACTAGCGAATGCAATGTAGATTAATATACATATTTTACACATTTTCTTCACCAGTTGTCATAGCCCAATCGGATCGAGTTTCCAATCTCACACAGACCAATTGTGTTTTTTTTCTTTGTCTTTTTTTTTAAAATAAGTACATGTATATGATATGGAAGACGATTATAACGTCTGTGAAGATGATTTTATATATAACACTGAAAATATTACGATGTTTACAATGTTTTTGTACAATACCAGGACGATGAAGTCGCTATGTCGTTAACAGACAAGACAAGTTTTGAATTATCGGATTAAGGGATAAAAATAACTTCATGATAGATGAATAAAAGAGAAAACAATAAAAAAAAAATCGTAGTTTTCTTCCAAAAAAGTTACTTTACCCTTCAATGTCTATTCTTAGACGACACTCGCTAATATAATGAAAGATTTATATAAATATTTTACACTCATCGGTTTAACATTTGTGATAGTCCAGTCGGTTTGACAGTTGAAGTCAGTGTGAAAGGGTCGGAGTTCGAATCTCACAATAAGGTTTTTTTTTTTAATAAGTATTTTTTGAAAGACGATGATAACGTCTGTGAAGATGATATTATATAGAACACTGAAAAAAATACGATGGTTACAATCCTTTTTGTACATTACCACGGCGGTGAAGTCATTAGGAGACAAAACAAGTTTTAAATTATCGGATTTAGGGATAAAACAACTTCTCCCAGTAGTGCTTAATCTCATTAAACAGGCGACATTCACAAGTGGCAGTAAAGATTTATATTGATATGGTCAATCGATCATCCATGAGGTTAAAATAGCTCATTTGGACAGTTAAAGTCAGGATCGAAAAGTTCGGAGTTCGAGTCGTAACTGTCGCTTCCATTTATTTGTATATAATATACAAATAATGTATATGATAGACAAATCTAACTTCTTTGGAGATGAAATTATAGAGAACAGTAAACATATCTGGGTTTCCCTTCCTATTGTATTATTACGAATATAAGTACAAACGACACTCGTTACGTCTATAGGATCCAAATTCTTGTCAGTTGTCACAGATGTTAGTGATTTGCCAGTAACAGAGAGTGAAAGTGATGGTGATAGTGCTGTGGAGGAATGACGATGTTTGCACCCTGACCTTGAGTCCCTATGCTGTGAACTTACATTTATATTGTAACGCTCGGAAAATCTTAATTCTTAC
>MJUT01019196.1:73215-83745 GCA_002080005.1 Gigantidas platifrons | reverse complement strand
ACCATTAGGATTGATGGAGTCTGTTGATAGTAAACGCTTCATGATTAGTTACCTAAACAGCAATATGCCATTAGGATTGATGGAGTCTGTTGATATCATAACAACATATAAGTAGAGTGGTGTAGGTGACGGTAAAAAGTCCTCTGTATGTAGTATACCAAGTTGGAATAACTTGATTAAGTCTTTATAAATCAAAATTACATTTTGTCTCTTAAATGATTTATAAAACATATCAAGCTAAGTCGTTATACTCAGAACTGTGAAAGGGGCCGTCGTGATCGTGATCGTGATCGTATGGTAGCTGGATTTACAACTACACATGTACCTATACAATCGATGTTTATCACCACTAACGTTGTGAATTCGAATCCCGTTCAGGCAAGGTGTAGGAGATACAACATTATGTTTATTAAAGTTTGTCAGTGACTTGTGGCAGGTCGGTGGTTTACTTCGGTTTCCTCCACCAATAAAACTGAAATATTGTTGAAAGTGGTGTTAAGCACTATTACCCTAACCGTTATAACTGAATAATTGCAATAAACCGAAAGTTTGCATTTCTTTATTAATTTACAATACAATTAATTCATTATGTACATACATCTGATACTGGCAATTTCTTAAAATAATGACAGTCATAAAATAATTGCAATTTCATAAAATAATGGCAAAGTTATAAAATACTGGCAATTTCATAAAATAATGGCAATGTCATATAATAATGGCAGTCTCATAAAATAATGGCAAAGTCATAAAATAATGAAAATTTCATAAAATACTGGCAATTTCATAAAATAATGATAATGTCATATAATAATGGCAATATCATAAAATTTAACAAAGACAAGAAAAAATAAATGTCTCCTTAATAAAATAATCCAATACATTTACAGTGATTGGGATTAAAAAAAATTCAATGGGACTATGGCCCCCTTCCCTTCCTTGTCAATGTGACATTTTTGATATGAATGGGCCATAATGACAGAACTATGCGCCAAAATCCAGTGTGAAAAATAATGTACAACAAAAACATTTTACAAACTTTAATACATGGGTGGAGGAGATATATAAACTATCTGACAACTCACACCCTTCTGTTTGAATAAATAGGATGAAGGACATATGAGCTTGAACTTAACACTTTTTTTAATTCTTGGCTTAAACCTTGATCTGGAAAAAAATCGATCTGATATGCATGATAAACGCTGTGCAATGACGCGAACAAGTTACATTCGATGATCATGAGATGATAATGATGTCCGCTTTGTACTAGAACCACACGCTTGATTTTTATAGTGATAGTTCACTGAAACAACAGTCCGCGGATAGACATGTTGCTCCGCTCGAACAAATTATCCTGATCTCTATCCAACCAGTCTCTGCTCTTTCTCATTAATGCTGCGTTCTTAGCAGAGAAGCAACAACTACCAATTTCGCAGTCTTTGGATTGACCCGACCGGAGTTCGGGCCCGTGATCAAACCACACTCGAGGCTAGTATGCTGACCATTACATCACTGATGCGGTAATGAAATATGAACTATTATATCAGTCAGAAAATATCATAAAGAATATAAATAAACAAAAAATTGTCAAAATAATACTTAAAAACCAATAAATTTGGGGGTGTTGGTCACTTTAGGACTCTTTATATCTGTGAAACTGTAAGAGTTACAATAAATCAATTGAACGCATTAGACTAGAAACTTGCAATAGAAAAGAACACATACAAAATGGACTTACAATATTTAAAGCTATCATTTGTATGTGACATCTCTCGACCCCTTTGACACCTTTTATCTCGGACATCATAACATATACATTTTGTAGGTCAAATGCGTTTGAGAGACGCAGATAGGAAATTTCATCAGAACTCTAAAGAAAACAAAACACTTTCAAAATCGGTCGAGGCCCAATTTTGTACCTCCTTTTATCTTGGATATGGCAAGAAGCATAATTTGTATATGTATGTTGGCTTACTACACAATGAGAATACAATAAGGAACATAATTCTTTGAAAAATAAAGGCTCAACATACAAAAACACGCTTTTCCCATACACAGGAAAATGGTGAAATTGAATGTTTTGACAATTCTGTTTGTGATTTGGTGTTGTTTATCTTTTGCGATGTCAATACTTGTTCTATTTTGATTCAAGATTTTGTTTAAACATCGTTCCTCATTTACATGATTACAGACATACCAAAGCTTTGCTGATATCGATCCGTCATTCATTAATCGACCAACAATTTTCATGGTCAGCAATTGTTATGAAATTATATACTAGTATCTATTAATCGGAATTACATTGGGATGTTTTAATTTCAAATTTATATGCATCATCCCACCATTGGATGTTTTCATTGTGTTTTTGTTTTACAAACGTTCCCACTTGGTTTTTTACAGAAGGCTTTCTTGTTGACATATCTGATCTTGAATATAGAATAATCATGTTCCTGAAACGTTTTAATATAACACAATTATATATGATGACATAAAACATGGTTAAACAAACCATTTTGTTTCTAAGATTTGTCGGTTGTATTATGGAACATTTTGTTTCTACGATTTGTCTGCTGTATTACGGAATTATTCCGACATTGTGGTGGGTTTTTCTTCAATTTTATTAATACCTGAAGTCTCGATGTATGGGTCATTATAAAAAAACACGCACTTTTCTGTTATTACGCAATTAAAAGACAAATATCAACCAAACTGTTTGGAGAAAACATGTTTTGCATGAAGGTACATCAGCTCTCTGTAGTTTTACCATCTAAATTCAGATTGGTCCAATGGCGAATTTATACTTGCTACACGAAGACCTGTTTTGTCCTTGGTGTTACGTATTATTTTTCCAGAATGACTTTCTTTTGGTCAATTGTACTATTCAGATGTAATCTTTATATTATTTTTGAAATATTCGTAAAATTCTAATAGAACAACATTATTTTTGCTCGATCTACCGGGTATATTGAAATTTAAAAAGAAAATTAGAAAAAAAACCTGCTATTATAGATTTTCATGTCTGTGGTGTTACCCTTCCTATTGAGGCTGGTAAGAGTTATCTGTCTTGTCATATTTGAAGCAAAAATAGTTTCTCCCGTTGCTTATTTCCTGTTTCATGACATGTGCAGATGACAAAAACAAAGGTGATCCATAAACTAATGTAGAGCCGAAAATGTACGTGCGATTGGCATAGTATATAAATTTTATGTCTATGGTGTACATCTCACTACTTCTTTTTGTTAGAATTGAACAAAATGTAAAAATACACAATACATTGCATTGGTATTCTTCACTGGATATACATATAAAATATCGCCAGGGATACATTATTTTCCTTTTATCATGAAAATACTTACCTGTTTTCTGTGGTGTTACTGTCAATGGTGTTACCATAAAGATTGTGTAACACCACATACATTTAGCATTAAAATTGTGAATAAACACATTATTCCATAAACAGTAATATTCAGAACATAATAATGCTCTTTAACATATGCAGAAAATTTGTTCAAACATCGTCATTTATATATAAGATATAGTTTAACAAGCTGGTAGGAGTATACTTTTTAGACCTGGTAACACCAGGGACATATCTTCATAACACCATGGACATATCTTCATAACACCATGGACAAAACTGATATTGCTCATGTATTAAACCAATATATTGAAAAACTGAATATTGTACTGAAAACAATAAGAAAACAACACATATAGGTTGATAGTTGTGTTTTTTTCTTGAATTAAATGTTTACATTCATGAAGATGTCCCTGGTGTTACTTTTGTCATCTGTGGTGTTACCTCTTGTCAATGGTGTTACCTCATGTAAATTGTTTCATAAAAAGGATAAATGACATTGAAGTAAATTATATTATTGTTCAATAAAGTTGACTTTGATAACTATGTATAAGTCATATTTTCTTTATATAAAGTGAAACAAAATACAATTATGAAAACTTGTTTGTTTCATAATGCAGCTTAAATGGAATTCCACAACTACATATCCAAATATTGTGAAAAAAAACTAGTGCTCCAAAGAAAATATCTTACATTATGCATAATTTCACTGAATATTATGTATGTAACCACTTTTTACACAAAAATTATTTTTCATTTTCCTAAAAAGAATAATTTTATGTTGGTAACACCAAGGACTGAAAGGTATTAGGGGGTGCTACATATCTAGAAATATTTTGCTTCATGGTGGTTTTCCTGACTGCATATTATGTGAATATGTCATTGTAATGTAGGAAAAACTAATAGGCTAAAGCAAAACGGGAGCGAAAATATTTGATGTCACCAAAATATGAACAGGAAAAAGTGCGTGTATTTTGATAATGACCCGTCTACTTTGTGGAATAATTTTAATTCAACGAGCAATAAATTCATATTTGTTATCACATATCTCACACCAAGCAAGTTCGTGATGCAAATGATATGTTATATTTTTACCATCTAACATCTAAAACATAATATTAATATCCATGTAATTTTATTTTCATGAAAAATCCCTGTCTGGTTAATATGATAGCGAATGAATGATTGTTGCTTAAAGCGAATAGAAAAATTTTCAGCCGTATCATGGCGAAAACAGGTTACTTTAAGACAAGATTATGATGATATATATGTTTTGTTCTAGACCACGAGTTGTAGTTTGTCAATGCTAGTACAATAACACAACTGCCAACAAGCAAACTGTTCGCCCCACTCAGTCACATCATCCTCCAAGCCAAACCAGTATTTGCTTTACTTCTTAATGCTTTGTTATTAGCGGAAAAGCAGCAAATGCCTTTTTTTTTTATCTTAATTGTCTTCGGGGATCAAATCATGATCTACAGTACTCGAGGCAAACACGCTAACAAGTACACATCGTCATTTTAATATGAAAGGTAAAATGCTATATTTAGATATATTTAGATATAAACATACTATTTGATAACAAGATTTATGTGATTTATACTTACATGAAGCTGTATATCTCCTGTAGGTGATACAAACAAGTACTTTTTGTAACGTTCGTCTTTATAACGTCTAAGAAAGACTAAACCGTTTTCGTGGAGTTCGGTAGTCAGTTCCTCTATAAAATGGCCTAAAAGCAAGTTGTGAATTTGGACAGCTTATTCATTTAAATTGATACGAACATTTATAAAATTACAATCATTCACTGTGAAATACATGCATAAAAATAACAAATTTTTGTGGTATCTATGAAAAGGGTTGTTGACAAATCGAATCATCGTATTAGAAGAAACACTAAGGAGTGTTGAATGGTCTTTAAAGGACTAGTGACACGATTTTACAAAAAAAATAATTATTGTTCATCTGACTTTTATTTTATGATTAATTAATAAATAAAAGCAAAAAAGCCGACAATCCTTGACTAATTAGTTAATTTCTCATTTTTTGTCACCGGGGATGCTATCTAATTAAAATTAATGAGATATTTGGTCACGTGACATTATGACGTCACTTGTTCTTTTCAAACAAAATGGCTTCACGATCACACGAGGAAGTTATTCACACGGAGGAAAGCATCGATTTATGGCTATGGCACACAGTGACAGCGACATGAACATTGTCATAGATAATTAAGAGTTAATTGGGCCGGCTATTGATGAAACTTTTTTATTTCTCAACCAAATTTCACAATATTTTGTGAATCAACCGAATGGACTAACATCAAGCCATACATAAAGTTTCAATAATAAATATACAGCTAAAAAAAATAATGACGAGTAGAAGTTGGCAAGAGAGCCAGCATCACTGGATTATCAGTCATCGATAAGATGATAAGATGCGTGGGCCTCACTAACATTGATGAAGATGTTTCTGATATACGTCCGTACCAGTTTGAGCCTTTGTTGGGCACTGCCAGTGTTGTTTTCAACGAAGAAAGTTCAGATACCGACTCGGACATTGACCAACAGGAACATTCGCAAAACCAAGATCGATTGATAAATACAACCTGGTAAGGCTTACAATCAATATTTTGTATTATATTATTTGCGGAAATGTATTATATATTATATATGATTCTTCTTTTTTTTGCATTTCGCTGATACGAGTTGAACTAGTGGTAAATGAAAGAAAAATAGGATCAATTATCCATGTAGAAAAAAAGGGGGGGAGGGGTCATCATGCTCGACACCTTCCTTCTGTTTACATAGTAACCCATTTATTTCGCTGCAATTTATAGAATACATTGTCACAGGTGATTCAGTGTACTATTCAGGTTCTCTGCCGTGTCGTAGAAGTTGTTTATATTCTGCAAATGTCATTATTCAGAACGTAAACAGAAAGTAATGTGTACAGTCCTGTACGTGAATAGCACACACTGTCATGCACTTTTGGGATGCCAACAGTGTATATATACAAGATACTATTAGTCTGCAATGCGGAGAATAAACTCTCACTCTTCGGCAAGCTCTTATTGGTCCCTTAATAAAAATTATAAATATTGTACAAAACCACCACTCATCTGACAAGACACCCCAAATTCAAATAATGTACACAAAACGACCATTACCAAACAGATTCCTGACTTGGGACAGGCCCATAAAATTCCATGAGGTTAAACCGGTTTGTGGGATCCCAACACACACCATCATTAAATAAACACACAAACAAAACTTTGTGACATGTTGAAGGGTGTCCTTTATCACTTGTTTGCATTTGTGAGATAAAACAAACACAATCTGTATTATATACATACAGAATGTATTATGATTCAATTAATATCATTTTTACATACAGTAAAGTGTATTATAATATATATCAACGAATTAACAATTTTTAATTTACAGTTGTTTACGATATTTAAAAGCTCTACAATTCATAACCCTCCTCCTTTTTCACCCGGGCTTGGGACCGGAGTTGGCGAAGTTAAAAAGTTGTTTTTTTTTTGCATATTGTACATATACTGCAGTTGGTCTATATTTTTTTTTCAGGAAATATCGATTCATGGCATACAGAAGATTTGCACAGTGGATTTGGAGACATCTTGGAAGATACAACAGACAAATTTACCAGCATGTGTAGTTACGAAAATTAGACAAACATTTCCATCAGAACAATATTGTGGATTTAAATATGCACTAGTGTAATTTTAATATATTCAAAATTATTCAGTGTCAATGGACAAAACATCATCTGTGATATTCCCAATTCAATGTCAATGGATAACACATCATCAATGGTTTGTGAATTCGTTGCATATTGTTACATACTAAAACGTGAACGATGTCTTTCAATTAATTGTCTCTTGGAGAACTGAACGAATTCTGATGTTAACGGAAGTGGAATGTGGTTGTTCATGATCTGGATGTCATTGGTAGCAGTTGAGTATGTTGGACACTCCACTTTTCTTCTTTCTATAACTGCCTGTTTTATCAGAGTCACATAACCTGTAAATAAAAAAAAAATTAAAATTGGTTATTTATTACTTGATAAACTTTCACTTTACAACATACATTGCAATTGTTGTTTTTGGTTCCAGTTTGCATAAAACATCTTGTACACTAGATAGGGAGTGTAGCGGACATAGAGTTAGGTTATTGTATCAATATGTACATTCTATTGCATATTTTATGATTATTTTTTGGAGGTGTGTCTTCTAGAAAATGGGGGCCCGGGTTGCTCAATGAGTTAGGTCGTTGGATCTAACAACTCAAACAAGCCTATTACCAATACGGCTGTTCACGCCCGGCTTTGTAAATTACAAAGAAGGGTGCACTCAACTCGCAACTGCAAGTGATTAAAGTTTAGCAGTTTCCCATGGTCGGTGGTTCTCTCCGGTACCCCGGCTCCCTCCACCATTAAAACTGGTCGCCATGATATAGCTGAAATATTCTTGAAAGTGGCTTTAAAACACCAAAAATCAATCAATCTAGAAAATAGAAAACTTTACCATAAGTCGGAGGCCCTTTTCGTGGCTTCACCACTGCTTCGGTACCCTTCTTTGCCTTTGGATAGCTGATGTTGTAGCATAAATCACCATTTTCGGTCACAAGTTGTTGTCTTTGACAATTCTCGTTGTAATGAATAGCTGCTATAGATAACATGTGAATAGTATAAAATACAACTTTAAATTTAAAGAACCAATTAAACAGTAATAATAACCAAAATAATTATGTTCAACCAAATTATTGATTGGTGATTAATTGATTTACATAATGTCAGCAATACTGCAGCTATCTCATGATGATCAACATAAATACAGATGTGACACAATTTACTCTATACTGCTATATATATATACATTGTTTATGCACAATTCAGTAGAAAGCTATAGAAATTCAAAAAAAAAGAATTACCTTGCTAGCATTGCTGCATAGAAAAAGTGGGTGCTCTTTGGTGCAAACTGGTTTACTATGGAGTGAAACACTTCTAAACAGTATGTCTGGTGCACTTGCGAAAGTTTTGGGACATCTCTCAGCAGGTGGTTGTTTTCCAAGACGCCCTTCAATAATTTATGTGGCACTGAACCTGAAACAAAAATAATGTGCAATGGTTAAACACAGACATATAGTTCCAAATGATTTAGAGTGGGAGGAAAATACATTTATTTTTTGTATTCTTTTGCTGTCTTTAACTGAAATGAAATAAGATTAAAGGCCTATTTACACGATCTGCTTTTGCATATATGCAAAGCAGACGCTACGTTTACACGATATGTTTTCTACATCTGCCTTCAACTAATTAGCATCTTAGTTATTCGATCATTATGCTATTAGCAGACGGTTTTAGAGCAAGTACTAAATAGTCTGCTAGCTTTTTTGCTGTGCATAGATCCAATTTACTCAAACTGTTTTTGCATATACATGTGTATGTTCGAAACGTATGCAAAAGCATATTGTGTAAATAAGCCTTAAAAGATTATTTTATACAATTTAATGAATGTAAATACAAATTCTGAAAATATATTTGTATTTCTTTTACAATATTAACTGTCTTTACCTTTCTGTAACCATTTCCGTTCCTGTGTAAGTGATTCGTGGTCACACTGCTGATACTGGTCGGAGTGGTCCGCATGCTGGTTACATATATGGTTGGTAATTGATAGCCATTTGGCAGCCTTCAGGGATTGGTTGGTACCACATGAAGAAGAAACCCAGTATATGTGGTTGCTGATGGACTTTATCCAAGGTTGTATGTCTTTACCAGATTTCTTCTTTGAGACTGCTTCAAGTTTTTTAGTGACCCCTGTAGAAATTTGTTTTTTTATAAGTTTATATATACTAGTAATAATGATAATTTCATATAACGAAAAGTGTGCAATCATTTTTATCTGCCCATAAACAAAGTTTGGGGAGTATATAGGAATTGCCCTGTCCGTCCGTCTGTCCGTGCAAACTTGTAAGTGCAATTCCTCCTAAACTGTTCAGTGGATTTTGATGAAACTTTATTACTTTTTAGGGAGATTTGCTCCTTCATAAGGCATGTACGGTTACAAACAGACATGGCACATGTGTAACAAAGTTTATCAGGTACTTGATTAAGGTCAGTAGTTGTCCTTGCCATCAAGATACAAGTGAAGCTGGAAGATTGCTGTATTGACATAAAACTCCTTTAAATTATATAGAGCAGAGCATACATATGTACGAAAACTATTTTGAGCTGTTTATTAAAGAAGTAAACTAATGATCATACCTTTAGCAACATGCCAAACATCAAAGTAGTGGTTCTTGTCCTTATGGTTCTCTCTCATGTTCTTCTTTACCATGGAGTGGCGATCTGTTACAAGGTCTTTCACTTTAACATGTCTTTCAAGAAAAGTCATCCCTCTCTTTAAACCCTCCAGTTCCATATGTGTGGAGCCTTTGACCTCATTGCACTGGAATGATAATGCAGTGTGTTATAATTTTTAAGAAATGTGTGGATAAAAAAAATAATATACATCATGCATGTGGCATATTAGCATATTGACAACCAGACAACATTGGCTATGTGTGTTGTATATATTAATTATATCTCCCCTTCGAACGAAGGGAGACATATTGTTTTAGTCTGATTTTTTCTTCCACTTCTTCTGCTTCTCATCGAAGGTCAATTATATTTCCAGATAGGTCAATTATATTTGGTATGTGGGTGCATGACCATAAGGCGGTTTGTCGCGTACCGTAATGACTTTCGTGGGATCTTGACCTTTGACCTCAAGATCAAATAATTGTTTTTTAAATAGTATTTATTTGGTATGTGGGTGCATGACCATAAGGTGGTATGTCGCACACCGTAATGACCTTTGTGGGACGTTGACCTTAAGGTCAAATAATTGTTTTTTAAATAGCATTTTCTTGCCCGGGCCATCACATTTTTGTCTTTCGAGATATTCTGTTGTTTGTTTATGTAACTTTCCTCGCCATGATATAGCTGAAATATTGCTGATGAGGCATTAACTTATATATTACTCACATCAATGCTTCATTAATTTGATCTCAATGTAAGAAAAATTAGACATACATACCTGTACCAGTTGGAAATCCAAAATCTTCTTGGTCACCAGGTCCATGAGGGTATATGAACCATACTTG
>MJUT01019196.1:40038-55485 GCA_002080005.1 Gigantidas platifrons | reverse complement strand
GAATTGATTTGAAATGAGTGATTTATTTTCGGCTTTATTGATATTTACAATAATTAAAACAATGTTAAGTACATTTTGTTGACTGTTTCTAAGTTTTACAAGAATCTTGTAAAATGAGCGTTGACAGAGATGTTGTGTAACGTAGCAGGAACGACAACTCTGGATAGAGAATGTATATGATAGTGACATACATTTTCCACTTCTATATATCAATGTGTGGGGATTTTTAAGCTATGATATATCAATAAGTTATATTTCTACAAGCCCGTGCAGCTTCTTTATTGCCAAGACAAATTCTTTTATAAGTATCTTATAATTCAACATGATAAGGTGCAAAACTTATCGATTCTACTATGCAATTCCTTGGTACCATATAAGGTGCAAAACTTATCGATTCTACTATACAAATCCTTGGTACCACCAATAACTGAATAATATATAAATTGTAATGGCTTTCGTACATTGAATATATGAATGGGTATGTTTTGTCATGCTGAGGGAATATATGAATTAGGGGAGGGATGATTAATCTCCAGCGGCACCACTGTATCCTGTTTTACCTCAAGTAACATCATCCCAATGGCGTAAGCAAACAATTATCTAATCAAATGGTCACGGATATATTCAATTTTCTCCCATTATGACGTCATTTTAATCCCGCTGAACCAGTGGTGGAAAAATCTGTAATCCTCTAGAGGACTAAAATGTCTCGTGCCTTTCCCCGCATTTGACTCGTTTGACTCGTTTGACGGCTTTTGAAATAAAGTTCGTGTTAAATAATGTGAGAAACAAATTCTCCTTCAGTTGCCCATGTGGGTTACGATATTTCTCCACTCTCGAGAGTTAAATTAAAAATATTAACCACTCTCTTGAGCTTAGTTTAAACGTATTTTATTTGTCACAAAATAACAAATTGGATAGGACACAAGTACAACGTACTTACGAGGTCTTCTCCTACATACAATTTTAAAACAATAATAGGCATGCAAAATTACGAAAGCCCAATTAGCTCATTTTAGTAGCTAAATTTTTTTTTCGCATTATAACGAGAAACTTTCGCGAATAAATGCGTAACTTTCGCGTTAATACGCGTAAAATTCGCGTTATAACGCGAAATTTCGCGAATAAATGCGTAACTTTCGCGTTATAACGCGAAACTTTCGCGAATAAACGCGAAAATTTCGAGTTAATACGCGTAACTTTCGCGTTATTACGCGAAATATTCTATATAAATATAGTTATGTAAAACATGAACCCGGGTCGAGATGTGTAACATTCTGTGATAAAGTTTGTCAGTGACTTGCCACAGATCGGTAGTTTTCTCCGTGTCCTCATGTTTCCCCAACCAATAAAACTGATCACCACCATATAACTGAAATATTGTTGAATATGTCGTTAAACACTATCAAACAAACAAAATGCAACATTCCGCATATTATATTTACATTACACTTTCCACATTTTCGGGAGATTTGAATAAAACAGTGAGTGTTCTAAGACCATCTGTGACCCATGTAAGGAATATTTGAAGGGTTAGGATAAACATTTCTAACGACGTCCAAAACACAGTCGGGCATAATGTCCCGCCTTTTCCCATAACTGATCCAGGATTCATCATACTCTTCCAAGTTCCTATCCCTTCGAAGCAAACGCGACTTTTTCAGATTATATCTGAAATCACTCCATCCATCACGTCGTTGGATTAATGTCCAAAACTTCCTATGTTTTGTCCGTCTTATTCCTTTGTTCCTAATGTGTGGTCGAACAGGCGTTGTATGCAACCATGATTGTCTGTTTTCGGTTACACATGGATCCAAAAAGCTGAACTGACATCCAGTACCAGACGTGTTGGATGCGCTCGTATTTTGTGGTTCACTAACACCAGCCATTCGGACTTCGAGTACAACATCGTTTACTGCTTCATTCAGTTGATCAATGTCCCGATCAGATCGTTCAACTCTTCTGGATTCCCAGTTGATTTTTTAAAACATCAAAAAACCGTCCATGGAAATTGAAAATTCCATTTATAATGTCAAACTGCTCCTTTGAAACATTTTATCGTAACCTCCCTTTTCTCCTCATTGTTTATATTTGTCCGCACGCTTTTGTGTGCGGCGACTGTATTGTAGAATAAATATATAAAAACAAAATGCGTGAGCAATGGACGACTCTATTTTCTTTTAGGGATATGCAAATGAATTAAATAAATTCCTATATCAATTGACAGAGCAGAAATATGTTATTTGAATATTGTTATCTACAGATCTTATAAGCTGACGCACATGCACAATTGCTTCCTTTTTCGTTTCAATATATTTCAAATTATTTTGGAGGGAAAAAATAACGATCTCCCCTACAATGTAGAATGGAAACCCTTGACTGGAACGAAAATATTGACATACAGTGTACATCCATGTCCCAAGAAGAAGACCCGCGTCATCATTGCCGGAGAACAGGAAAACGTGTACTCCAACGAAAAAGATTGATTAATTTTTTGTGTTTAACGCCACTTTCAACAATATTGCAGCTATATCGTGGCGACCAGCTTTAGTGGTGCAGGAAACCAGAGTACCCGGATAGAACCACCGACCATGGGCAAGTAACTGGTATACTTTATCACTTGCGGCTGCGAGTCGAGTGCACCCTTTTTGTAATTTACAAAGCCGGGCTTGAACCCACGCCCTATTGGTGATATGCGTGTATTAGCTGTTAGATCCAGCGACCTAACTCATTGAGCCACCCGGGCCCTCACGAAAAAGAAGGGAATATACACGAGATGTATGGAATTTAGTGAAGGAACATGTATTCTATACATAACTGTTAACATTGTGATCAATTTATATTATTACACTGATAAACCACTAAAGTAAATCTGTTTTATTTCTTTACAAAACCATTCATCAACCCACTGTTTGTATTTTACTACGTGTATCCTGCAAGGAGTTTTGTTTATCATTCTATTAATAACACAATACCATGAATTATCCGATGATAAGCTCCGCCCACAAATTGTGTCGGTAGCTACTTGTCCTGTACTAAATTTGTGAAATATGTGTCCCCATAGCCCAAGTCCAAGGATGGGGCTAAGTTGATCATATATTTAAAAGCATTTTATCTTTTAAACTAGAAAAGAAGTATGCCCCCGCACTTGATAATTCTGGAGAAAGGTGTTTTGCTAGGAGTGATTTTTTAAAAATGAAGTGTGTCTGTAAGACACAAATGATTCTCCCGCCTGACCGTAAAAAATTATAAACAAGTCAAAAACTGTAGTAGGAGCAAAACAAACCATGTTTCCATTATGTAGCTAAAAAGAAGGAAATGAAGTCCATTTACCTGTCAATTTGTGAATATTTGACACCCCCCTTTTTTTCGTAGCGGGGGGCATAAAAAGTCCAACTACCTGTAATTTTGAGAATATTTCAAGAAAATTATGTCAATATTTTCGTTCCAGTCAAGGGTTTCCATTCTACATTGTAGGGGAGATCGTTATTTTTTCCCTCCAAAATAATTTGAAATATATTGAAACGAAAAAGGAAGCAATTGTGCATGTGCGTCAGCTTATAAGATCTGTACTTAACAATATTCAAATAACATATTTCTGCTCTGTCAATTGATATAGGAATTTATTTAATTCATTTGCATATCCCTAAAAGAAAATAGAGTCGTCCATTGCTACCGCATTTTTGTTTTTATATATTTATTCTGCAATACAGTCGCCGCACCCAAAAGCGTGCGGACAAATATAAACAATGGGGAGAAAAGGGAGGTTACGATAAAATGTTACAAAGGAGCAGTTTGACATTATAAATGGAATTTTCAATTTCCATTGACGGTTTTTTGATGTTTTAAAAAATCAATTGGGAATCCAGAAGAGTTGAACGATCTGATCGGGACATTGATCAACTGAATGAAGCAGTAAACGATGGTGTACTCGAAGTCTGAATGGCTGGTGTTAGTGAACCACAAAATGCGAGCGCATCCAACACGTCTGGTACTGGATATCAGTTCAGCTTTTTGGATCCATGTGTAACCGAAAATAGACAATCATGGTTGCATACAACGCCTGTTCGACCACACATTAGGAACAAAGGAATAAGACGGACAAAAAATAGGAAGTTTTGGACATTAATCCAACGACGTGATGGATGGAGTGATTCCAGATATAATCTGAAAAAGTCGCGTTTGCTTCGAAGGGATAGGAACTTGGAAGAGTATGATGAATCCTGGATCAGTTATGGGAAAAGGCGGGACATTATGCCCGACTGTGTTTTGGACGTCGTTAGAAATGTTTATCCTAACCCTTCAAATATTCCTTACATGGGTCACAGATGGTCTTAGAACACTCACTGTTTTCTTCAAATCTCCCGAAAATGTGGAAAGTGTAATGTAAATATAATATGCGGAATGTTGCATTTTGTTTGTTTGTCTTTGTTTGTTTGATAGTGTTTAACGACACATTCAACAATATTTCAGTTATATGGTGGTGATCAGTTTTATTGGTTGGGGAAACAAGAGGACACGGAGAAAACTACCGACCTGTGGCAAGTCACTTACAAACTTTATCACAGAATGTTGCACATCTCGCCCCGGGTTCCTGTTTTACATAACTATATTTATATAGAATATTTCGCGTAATAACGCGAAAGTTACGCGTATTAACGCGAAATTTTCGCGTTATAACGCGGAAGTTACGCGTATTAACGCGAAAGTTTCGCGCTATAACGCGGAAGTTATGCGTTATAGCGCAAAATTTACGCGTATTAACACGAAAGCTACGCGTATTAACGCGAAAGTTTCGCGTTATAACGCGGAAGTTACGCGTATTAACGCGAAATTTTCGCGTTATTACGCGGAAGTTATGCGTATTAACGCGAAAGTTACGCGTATTAACGCGAAAGTTTCGCGTTTTAACGCGAAAGTTACGCATTTATTCGCGAAAGTTTCGCGTTATTATGCGAGAAAAAAAAATATTTAGCTACGAAAATGAGCTCATTGGGCTTTCGTACAAAATGAACATAGTTTTAAATATTATTGATATTTAGACGTTTATACCAGAATTTGCAAGAAGGAAGGAGAGTAAGAATAGTAAAGATTTGAGAGAAAGAAGAAAGGTTAAAAGGAGAGTAAGAATAGTAAAGAACATTGATAACAATACAATGATTGAATGGATGTGGATTTGTTGAAGTAAAACATATTTAAATGTATTCATTAAACAATCAGGAACCGTTCTGACTTTCTTATATAGTCAAACACTTTCTTTAATACAAGTTCTAGATTTGTAAATAGCATTATTTCTGTTTTGTCTGGATTGAATGTCATAAGCCAACGCTTAGACCATTCATCTAGCTCTTTTAAATCGTGGTTAATAATAGATTGAATTTCAGTTCCGTCATAATGTGAACAGTTAAGAGACGCGTCGTCAGCAAATAGTCTAGTTAGGGAAGTCAATTGGTCAGCAATGTCATTTATATATATATTATAAACAGTAAAGGTCTAAGAACTGAACCTTGGGGGACACCTCCCAAAATATTAGTAAGACTGGAGGACGTGTCTTTGATAACAACTCTTTGCTCTCGTTCATTCAAATAACTATGAAATCAATCAAACAAATTGCCATTGATTCCATACGCCTTTAACTTGTGTAATAAACCGCGATGCCATACCTTATCGAACGCTTTTGAAAAATCACAAAAGACAAAACAACTCATTTCCTTTCTCTCTAGTGAATTTATAATTGAATTATACATTTCAAGAAGTTGATGGACAGTTGAATGATTTGGTAAAAATCCAGACTGAAATTCATATATCAGCTTTAAGCTTTGGAGATGATTATAAACGTGTTTATGAACTATTCTTTCCATGACTTTTCCAACACAACTTATAAGCGAAATTGGGCGATAATTTGACGGATAAGAATTATCACCCTTCTTAAAAATGGGTATAACATTGGCTTTTTTCCATGATTTATGATATTTGCACTGTTCTAGAGATTTGTTAAAAAATATTCGTAATGGGATAGCAATTTTTTCAGGGGACACCTTCAACATTTTATGGTTAATTAAATCAGGACCAGATGCCTTATTTACAGCTAAATTCGTAATAACGTCCACTATTTCTTCCTCTGTGCAAAGGATGTCGCTTATAGAAATACTTGTTCTTGATTCAAAGTCGGGTAATAAAACATTTTCGTTATCTATTTTAGAAATACAACTGAAATATTTATTAAAAAGATCACATTTTTCGTTGTCATCATATACTATATTAGCGTCTGTATAATCTACAATATTTTTTTAGCGGGGGTACATTGTAAGAGGGTTTGCTTGATTTAATAAGCATTTTCATTAATTCCCAGTATTCTTTTGAATTTGATGCATTTTCTAAAATAATTGTATCCAGATTTTTCTCAAAATTTTCCTTTGCGTTCCTTTTTAGGTTATTAACTTTGTTTCTCTGCTGTTTGTACCTCAATATGCTAGATTCTGTTTTTGTTTTTAATGCAATCTTCCGAAATCTATCTCTACGTCTAATTTCTGTTCTTATTTCACTTGTGAACCATGGTTTGTCATTGTTTCTTACCGTTACAAACTTTGTTGGAATACACTCCCTAGCTATTTGAACGAATGTCTCCGTGAAAGTATAACACATTTCATCCACATCATTCAAACTGCCAAGAAGCGCATTCCAATCAGTTTCATCTAACTTTTGTATAAATGTTTCTTCATCTATTCGGTCATATAACCAAATTTCTCTCTTGAATGAACTCGGCATACAATTAGGACACTCAATGTATGCTACAGCAGCATCATGACCCGATATTTCAGACGGTACATTAAGTACATCTGAATAAATACTGGACATCGTATCACTGATTATAATGGGGTCTAATAGTGTACTACTGTGGGCTGTAATTCTTGTTGGTTTACTAATAACATTTTTAAAATTAAACAAGGTTATTATTTCTGAAAGTTTATTATTTTGTGTATTGAAACGGTCACCTGTAATCACAACGTTTGGATTGATCTCAAAGGCCATCTCGATCGCATGCTTTATTCGTGTCCAGTAATGGTTATCTGAGTAGTCAGATCGATATGTGTTACATAGTAAGAAGGATTGGTCATTTCCTTGAATTAGTACCCATATTGTCTCATCTAGTGGGGTCTCAAGGTTTCTTATTCTAGAGATACCAATTCCGTCTCTGACATAGATCAACAAGCCACCTCCCGCGGCACCATCTCTGTCGCGACGCATAATATTAGGAGAAAAGGATTCAAACTTAATATCATCATCACTAACATTTGAATTGAGGTGAGTTTCTGTGACAGTTATAATATCGAATTCATCGACAAAATTTTGGAAGAATTCAAGTTTATTTCATATACTACGAATATTTACATTGCAAATAGCAAGTGATTTATCTGTATTTACCAAAGATGTGTTCGATATATCATTCGTTAATGGACCTGGATTAACTTCAACATTCCCGATAATAAGTGTAAAGTGAAGTACAAACAGCAGAAATACAATATCAATGTTTGGATTTACACTCTGTAAAGCTGTTAATGAAGCAACAAGAAATGTGCACCTACAATTAGTAAGTAGTATCTCTAAAATACTAGTACAAGAACGTTTATAAGATCTCACGTGGTCCCATTTACATCAATTAAAAAGTCCTATAGCCGCCCTATAGCATTCAATGTCGTTACCCATTAGGACTAACAAACCAATCGAAATATTCTATAAAGCGGCCATACAGACTCTTGTTTTCAACAAATCCACATAAAACACATGTACGTTTTAAAAAGAAGTTAAGCACACTGTAAAACACCGAAGAGTATAAAAGTAAATACATGAAAAATACAAGACGTTTGTACAAAGTTGTATGGAGTGACATTTTCATGTGAAATGGGGGGATTAGCTCAATTCAAAATGATTTTTTTCTTCAACAAAACCCTGTGTGTCTAAATTACTTTTTGTAGAAAGTATCTTATAACTTTACTTTCACAATATGTAGCAGTGTTAACACGTGTGTTTGCTTGATGAGTGACAATTTTTTTTATCATCAAAGACATGAATATGTTTCTACTAAACAGGACCAATAATATTCGATTCGTATTTATAAATAGGATTTCTTTTCCCAGCAGATAAACTTAAAAAAAAAAAATATAAAATATATTTATAAGAAATTACAGCATCTAAAAGTTACAACACTTTCTAATATTAATTCATAATTATCGACATGTTGAGTATATTTACAAGCAGGAATAAACATGAAATATAAAAATAATGAACAATGGCAATCCGATTGTAGTTTATACTATAAACAATATGTACAATAGTCAATGTATATATATTAATAGACCAACACTTTAAATTATGCCGATTTGACCTGACCCTCGTAGTATAATCATGAAATTATCATACATTTCTGATGACTACTTATTTACTTGGAACATGAACATTTTTACCTTGTATGAGCTTTGTATAAAAATATTTACTTTTAAATAAAATAAGGGGAAAAACACATCATGGCTGTATGATATACATCGTACTTTTTCATAATTTATTTCTTTTGATACGATTAAGTAAGGTGTGTTCGTTTTGATCAACTGATTTAATTTTTTTTTATTTTGTCAGTAGCCAGTGTAAAAGAGAAAAATAAGAATCTCTTGAGTGGAGAAATATCGTAACCCACGGGCAACTGATGGAGAATCTATATGTAATATTCTAAGAAGTAAATATAGATAACTGTTCAGATTATATAAATTGCACTTTAAATTTATCATAAAAATCACTTTGCATACATAGAAAGTTTTCAAAATTTCACATTGATTCACACATAAATTGAAACTTTTTTTTCCTTTTCATTTATTCATACTTTATGCATACATATACTGTAACAAATTATCAGGTATTTTTGTCATATTTACACTTAATTCATGGTAAATAAACAATCCTAGAGGTAAGAAATTTAGTTGGATAAATGGGAATACCTGATTTTCAAAAGGTTGATAAATGGGAAGACACCGTATTAGAGACTAAACAATAGAAATGTATATGACATAAAGACATGAAATAGTAACCATCTTAACAATACAAAGAAGTCAAAATTTAAATCCCTTAACGAACAACAGAAAAAAAAGATTTTTATCAGCGTATGACAAATTAATTTTAAGCTTTAAATTATGTAAATAATATCAGGTTTTGAATTTTAAAATAAGTTTCCCTTTTCGTTTTAACATTAAATCATTGTTCATGTATTAAATTAGCTGTAATATTATATAATATTCAAATGAGGTATCCCTACGAAAAAATGAAAAAAATTAATTATAAAAAGGTGACACAATAGATAAATAACAAATTAAAGGAATGTACATGTACATTGGGTATAAGTATTGATGCAGTATAACTATTGAGAGCGAGGCTAAGCAAGCTACTATTTTCTTTGTCTTCTATGTAAACATTTCTTTCGAATGGATCATTACAAAGTCTCCACAACGAAGTAGAAGACTTATTACTTTTGTTCGGTTGCTTCTCCTTCTTATTTCTGTCTTTCATCATCCCACCATAAACGTTTCAAGAACACATCTCAAAGATCTGAAGTCTGTTAACTTCAAGTTTTATGGGATGGAAGACCCTCATTCCAAGAATTGTCAAAATACGCATTGTTTTGTCATGGAAGTGCAGATTCGAATGATAACACGCAAATATGATGATAACTCGCTCATTGATAAGTACAATTTCATATCGTTATAACTGCATTTGTCATGGAAACAAACACATATCAGATCCCCAAATTTCGTAAGTTTCTATATTAAAGCCCCTTAATCTTTTTAGAAGGTGTTCTAAAAAGGTTCAGATGATATCTTGGGTATCAAAAGATGGATTTGTGAGACTTCCTGTTACAGTTACCTATCTGTATTGTTGATATATTATATGTAGACGGATTGAGTACTATATGTTTTATGGAGATCGATATATTATATATTTTATTCATTATGATATTGATTTTTGAAATGTCATTTTTTAATTCAATATTCTCAAACAAGGAAGTATGCACTGCTTTAGAATTTATATCTTAAGCATTTTATATATTTAATTTATGAATAGGTTTGAAAGCTCCACCCCTGCTATTAGAACACAATGACTCGTCCAATTTTGATCAGGAAGAATGTTTAATTTATTACATATCCATAAATTAAACCAGTCACTATTTATATTCTTTTGTGTTGTTATTATAGAAGGAATTATTTATGACTTTAAATAGAAGCTATTAAAACAATACAATGGCACAATGACTCAATGGTATTTAAATTATTTTGGGTTTCCATTCATTTGACTTTGGGCGTACCCGATGAAGTTTTTTTTCAGAAACGGGTTTTGCACACGAAATCTGATATATTCGTTTTTATTATAATCTTTATTGCATTTTAAACCCTTTTGGGTATATCAATACATGTACATACAAACATAAACTGACATTTAAACAGACAATATATATATATAAACAAATACAATGCAACTACCACTGTTTGATAAAAACAATATTGATACATTATTTGAACGTACAGATTCGAGATTCTTTATTCTCACAAACCAAAATGTCAAGACACCATATTATAAGATACAAAACAGAATATTTAAAGGGGCATTATCTGCCAAATCGTAAATATTTGTTACCCACAAAAACTATCAGATATGATTGATGCCTTAATAAAACGTGTTTCTGTAACTTATAAATGTTATGGAATCCATATTTAAAAGGAGACATTGATAAACTGGAGAGAATATACAAAATAGAGGGGTCAGATTCGTCAAGAGGGACTACAAGAGCAGAGAACCAGGATCAATTTCCAAAATGAAGAAAGAACTGGACTTGGAAACACTAGAAGAGCGACGACACAGCCTTCGATTGATCCTAATGTACAAGGTGGTTGAGGGGGATGGTACCGGCACTGCCAACATCTCAATTTGTGCACTTTACCAGACCAAAGAGGAATATCAAAACTAGAACTTATAGTGACCATATCACCAGTAACATCATAGAAAAGCGTGTGTGCCACAACACGAAGGGACTATCAATTCCAGACAGTAGAACACCTCAGTACCAAAACTCCTTCTTTGTGGGTACTATCATTCTCTGGAACCACCTACCAGATAGCGTAGTGCATGGCAGTTCCGTAGAGGCATTTAAGACCGCCCTAGGGAACCACCGACAATAAGACCGTCTGTGCTCTCTCTACCGTTGTATAAAAGCCAGAATTGGATACTACAACGTATCATATACAGATACAGATACAGATACAGATGAAAAGTACACGCATCGGGGAAAAACCGGCAACTGCTCTTGTTTTGAGATCAATCAAGAAATTATTAATTATCGACATTGTTTACGGAGTTTGTCGAATCGTCATTAAATGAGTACAACAATGCACTTATTTCTTATTTTTTGTGAATCTGCTTTTAGTCGGTGTTAATTACGGACAAAGAAACATGCAAGTTGGCAGTTAAAAAGCGACAAAATACAAATTATTCGTTTTTATCTGTCACTACATGTAGTAAGGTCAATTGCATACGGAAAAAGCGATGTCAAATTATTTGCTTGCAAGCAAATAAGTAATCGATGGTAATTTTCGTTCTCAAAAGGCGGAAAGTGGTTCAATAAGCTGTTTAATGTGAAATATTTACCTTTATTTTATCATTTTAAAGCTATTTACCAATTTCCAAAACATATAATGTTTTGGTCAAAATCGTAGCTAATATAAAATTTAATACAGAAAATTAAAACGATAAGCAACACTGATCCCAACGACAAAACCGGGGATGAACCTCTACAATATATATATCACAGATATATATATATATCTTTATTCTCATACAGCCAAATACAATGGTACAGAGAAAATAACAACATAATAACAACATAACAAGACTATTTACAAAATATACAGACAGGAGGTTAAATGGGTTAAGGAACAACAGTGGGTAAACCAGGAGTACAAAAGATCTTATTGATATGCTGGATAAATATACATAATTTTCGTAACAGCGATTGGTCTTTGGTAGATAGAAGTTAAACAAATTTGACAATATTATGTCTTTGCATGAAATATTTTGGGAGAAGCTGCTTGTGTTTATCGTTTAAAGAGGAACACTCTAAAACATAGTGGTATTCATCGCCTAATTTCTGACAATTACATAAATTACAGTACCTGTTTCCTCTATCAATATTTCTCCATCTACCGGTTTCAATCGGTAGATAGTGATTTGTTGTCCTAAATCTACACAGTCTGATTGCATGACCTATATTTAAAATATTTAAATATTCCTCGAATTCGAATTTGGTTTTAAAAATCCTATACTTGAATGCTTTTGAAAAATCTGACAGAGATGTTTGCCAATTCTGTACAAACTGATCTAACAATCGCTGTTTCAAAACACATTTTAACCATACTTTATTATTAACATTTTCTGTTTCCCATATATATGTAAATCCACACTCATTTAAAATTGTTCTGATAAAATAAAACCAGTTTAAATTAGTATCACCATTTTCATTCAAATTTCTAGAAAGACTATAAAATACATTTGAAAATTTAGCCTGCTTACCACTTAAAAACCTTGCCCAGTATGAAATTGTCCTTACTTTAATATCAATATCAATTGGATACCTGCCTAGCTCACCATAAACCATATAGTTTGGAGTAGAGGACATTAAATTTAAAAGTATTTTGCATAATTTCAAGTGAATTCGTTCTAGTACTTCATTTTTGCCAAATCCCCAGACCTCGCAACCATATAAGAGAATAGGTTTTATCATTTTATCAAAGAGATCTAGCTGGATTTTCACCGATAGTTTATATAATCTTCCCATTTTTAGAACTTCGTACATTGCCTTGAGTGCTTTGTCAGCAAGATGCTTTTTAGTAACATCAAAATGACATGTTTTTGTAAAAATTACCCCTAGATAATTAAATTGTTTGACTATTTCGATATCAACGTTTTAATAGGTGAATTTGAGATTTTGTCGTAGTCTTCCAAATCCAAATACCATTATTTTTGTTTTGTTCACATTTACCTTCATTTTCCAATTGTCACAATATTCACCAAAAACATTTAATTGTACTTGAAGATCTTCAGCTGATTCAGCTAATAAAATTGTGTCATCGGCATATAATATTACAAATATTTTTAGATAAATTTCAAGTTCAGTTTCTAACTCGTCTGTGATACTTTTTAAACCAATTATATCTTTTGTCAGCAAAAATTCTTCTAGACCATTAAGAAAT
Source organism: Gigantidas platifrons (assembly GCA_002080005.1). Lineage (NCBI taxonomy): Eukaryota > Metazoa > Mollusca > Bivalvia > Mytilida > Modiolidae > Gigantidas > Gigantidas platifrons. The sequence goes on along the minus strand of MJUT01019196.1, from coordinate 42,199 downwards.
ATAGAAAAAAGAAAAGAGAATAGATTTTCCCCTTGTCTAACTCCAATTTCACAGTTAAAATAGCCTGTAGTGTGATTGTTATATGAGATACACGACTTAACACTGGTATACATATTGAATATAACATTATACATTTTACCATTTATATTGTTAAGTAATAGTTTGTGAAAAAGACCATCTCTCCATACTCTGTCAAAGGCTTTTTCAAAATCAAAAAATGCACAATATAATTTCTTCTTTTTTGACTTTAAGATTTGGAATAGTGTAAATATAGAGAAAATATTATCTAGTGTTTAATAATCTTGTCTGAAACCACTTTGATTTTCTTTAAGTGTCATGAATTCTTCAGTATAATCATTTAATTTTGCATTCTGTATTGCAGTAAACAGTTTCCCCAAACAACTAACTATTGTGATTGGTCTATAATTCTTTAACATCGCCTTTTTTTGATAAATTGGCTTAATAATCCCATTTAACTAACTTTGAGGTAATATATCTGTGTCAAAAATTATATTAAAGAGTTTTTCATAAATATTAATGAAACGGTTTGATGTGGATTTAATGTACTCATTTATAATTTCATCTTCCCCACAAGCTTTATTATTCTTTAAATCTTTTATACATTTGAAAATTTCATTCTGAGAAATATACCTATTAATATGTACATTAGAGTCATTTGGAAGATCGTTTTGTAGTGTCGTTGACTGTTGTTCATCGGGTCCTTTCGTATTTAAATCTTTTAAAAAATCATATAAGGTATTGATTTCAATATTTGATTGGTGCTTTCTCTTATGTCCACCTAATATTTTCCAGAAATGTTTGGGATTATCTCTTCAGGCATTTTTTTTAAAATCATTTGAAATTTTTTTACAGTACATTTTATACTTTTCATCCATAATTTTCTTATAACACTTTTCATCATCGATCATAATTGAACGATTTCTTATAGTGTTATTCGACTTATAACGTCTCTTAGATTTTCGATATTTTTGTCTGGCAAATTTACAGTCTTGGTCAAACCAAGGTTTTTGATTTTGACTCTTTTTATTCTTATTAATTTCACCATCAATGTTTTTACAATTAAATGTTCCAAACGTTTTCTTGGCAGAACCTGTGAAGAGATTGCCAAGGTCCTCTAACAATGAGTCTATTATCGCTTGATCTGTGACACCAATTTCATATTGCCAACGTGAAAGTTTCTGTTCGAAAGTATGTAATTTTTCTTCGTCTATGTTTTCTTGAAAATCTGTTACCTTCTCATTTTCCCATGTGCTCATAAAATTAGTCTTCAGAATTTCTATGCTTATGTACAGAAAAAAGTAATTACAAATTAGTCTTCACATTTCTACGTATGTACAAATATAACTTGCCCTGATCATCAATGGTAAGCTATAAGTGTTTAACTCAACTTTCAATATATCATGTTTTGTCAGAAGTTTAATTGACAGAGAAAACTTGGGTTCACGTAAAGGTCATCGAGATGCCACAATTCACCAACAAACTCCATCACATATATTGAATCCTGTATACGTTGTCACGACAGGGAATTAAAATCACTTATTGAATAGTAGAAGCCAAGCCACCAATCATGCGGTGGGTTTGTAATATAATCTATTATCCTGATGAACTTTGTCTTTTTTAAAGCACTATTTAAATAGTGGACTTTATCAAAGATCAAAGAAGGAACCGTCGTGGTCAAGATCGTGTGATAATTGGATTTACATCTACCTACGCAATCAGTGCCTATCTCCACTGCTGTTGTGAGTTCCACTCTCGATCAGGGCGAGATGTACAATATTATGTGATAGTTTGTCAGTGACTTGCGACAGGCCGGTGGTTTTCTCCTGGTCCCCCGGTTTTCTCACCAATAAAACTGACAGCCACGATATAACTGAAATATTGCTGAAAGTGGTGTTAAACACCATCAAACAACAAACAAACAATAAAAAAGATCAAAGAGAGATTTTGATTTGTTAACGTTTGTTGTACTTGTTATGAACAATTACCAAATATTTAGCTTGTTGATATCTATGAGTAGAGATATATAATTTCCATCGTCAACCAATAGTGAACTATAGTATTTATTAAAGATTTGTAGTTATATGATAATAATTCTTGTAGAATTAATGTATATCGTTTTCGTGCCTTTTGATTGGACAAG
>MJUT01019196.1:1254-11740 GCA_002080005.1 Gigantidas platifrons | reverse complement strand
GTTTGATGCATTTATCCCTGATTAACTCTAAGAAGTAAGATAAATATACAAAATCCGAATGTGATGGAATGGTACAACATATCAGAATCTCAATAGATAAGAATAAACTTACATGCAAACCAATATTTCTTCTTTATAACAGGGGACATCTGTTCCTGTGCAGCAGATAAAAGTACAAGAGGTCATCCAGGTAGATGTGATGCCAAGGTGGTCTGTGTTGATGTCAGTGGTGTTATATTTCCCTATGGACAATTGTGTACCAATGATCTGTGTCGGAATAGTATAACTGGTGTTTGCACCACTAATTGCTCAGATATAATTTGCAAAGAAGAAGTACCATCAGGTAGGTGTATATATAGTGATGTTAAACGCCATTTTCAACAATATTTCAGTTATATTGTGGCGGTCAGTTTTATTGATGGAGGAAACCGGAGTACATGGGGAAAACCACCGACCTGTCGCAAGAAACTGACAAATTTTATCACTTAATGTTGTATCGAGTACACATCGCCACGAATGGGATTCGAACTCACAATATTAGTGGCGATAGGAAGTGATTGCACATGTAGTTGTATATCCAACTTCCATACGATCACGACCACGACGGACACATATCGTGTACAATCTTTTACATATACTATATGGGGGAAAATATGACGATATTTCTTTTAAACAAGATGACAAAAATGTTGTTTAATAGTTGATCTATCATCTTCCTTAAGCAACTTCAAAACCGTCAATAGACGATAATTCTAATCGAAACGAGGTTGTGTATACTCAATTATGGATTTATCTAATCATATTTGCAAATGCATATATCCTTGATATAAAAAAGAAGATGTGTCTTCTTTTCCAGGTTGTATATACAATTCCTCTTGCAGAATCAAACAGAGATACAAAACCAACGAGTAACATATGCATGAAACTAGAAAATCCTGTCAAGAAATTACTTAGTGATATGTTTTCTCCTGGTACTCCGGTTTCCTCCAACAATAAAACTGACCACCACGATGTAGCTGAAATATTATTGAAAGTGACCTTAAACATCATAAAGCATAAACCATAAAATACGAAAGGGGGTAATCGGAACCAGTAACGTTAACGTGAAATACATATATGACAATTACAAAACGAAAAAGGGGGCCCGGGTGGCTCAATGAGTTAGGTCGATGGATCTAACAACTCATACAAGCCTATCACCAATACGGCGTGGGTTCGCGCCCGGCTTTGTAAATTACAAAAAGGTTGCACTCGACTCGCAGCCGCAAGTGATAAAGTTTACCAGTTGCTTGCCCATGGTCGGTGGTTCTCATCAGGTACTCCGGATTCCTCCACCACTAAAGCTGGTCGCCATGATATAACTGAAATATTGTTGAAGGTGGCGTTAAACACCAAAATCAATCAATCAAAGCGAAAAACAATAGTCGACAAAACATCACTAAGATTGAATGGGAAGAACCCAACAAAGAACCGAAACAGATATTTCGTAACGGTAAAAATTTGATGGCGACCATAACATTTTCGAAGTGATAAATTCAAATTAACCACTAGGAACCATTTGTGCAATAGCTTCCTTGATAACAGTAGCACTCCATTAGAATAAATGTGATAGGAACAACCGGCTCTGAAATATCGCATCAACTTAGAAATATATACTCAGTTTAGTTTTCAAATGCTACTGGCGTTTTGCTACGTGTAAATGACAAGCTCACCATAGGAAAATTAACATTATTACTTTGCTGAATAAGACATGAAGGATATCTGTCTGTATTTATGGTAACATATACGTTCATTGAGATAGAGATGATAAAGTTAATAAAATTGGAATAGTTAGTGGAAGACCATTATCTATTTATAGGAAATGGAAATGACAGGGTTAGATTATTTTTGTTGCTTGTTGAGAAGCTTCTGAGTGAAATCTGCTAGTTTTGTTTAGAGCATTATGTTAATGGAGAATTAGAGTTGTTGTTTACAAAGTAGGATGTGTCCCTTTTTCAAAGCAAGATATTTGTATCCAAGTTGTTGTCTGTTTCATGAATCAGTGTAGAACTTATTCTTGTAGTCTTTATCAAATTTTGTAATGCTATTGTACGAGGAGAGGGGTTATAGGTAACAGTTTATGACAAACTCAAAAGACTACATGTTAGTAAGCACCACATCTAATTCATTATCAATCTCAATCCATTTTATCCCTTTTGGCAATGTGTAGGTCCCTCCATACATCTGTCACAGTGCCACCTTGTATATCTAATGACTAATTTTTCTTTGTAAACTTGTATATAATAAACAACAATCAATTAATTACACAATCATCTTCTTCTATGTTGTTTAAAGTGGTACAGAATGCATGAAGTGCCATCTAATAAGAATTTTAAGCAAATATGTGATCCTGTAACATATATCAGGAATGTTAAGAACAATGTAATTAATGCACTTTGATTTTTTTTTAAAGATTTCTGTACGACTGTGGCACCATCTACAATAGCATCACCAATGACTTCTCCATGTAAGTAGTTTTAGATTATTTATATTTAGAATTTTTCATGTTTGCTGTAATGAAAACTTTCGTAACAGATATCTCAGCTTCTATTGGAAGACATTATTTTATATTTGATATGTGGCTTTGGCATGGTGACTTGTACCGTGTCTCCCCTTTTCAGATTTACTGCACATCTACTTCCTGTTTACCGTGTGACTTAGAAATTTTGAGTGGGGGTATTCTTAGCACGACGTAGCGTGCAACATCTTGTTAAGTTTTCCTTTTGTTTATTTGAATATTGTCCATTTTCAATACACAAATGTGATTTAGAAAATAACAACACTTTTGAAGATGTCAGTTAAAACAATGGATTTGTCATTTTGTTATTTTGCGAACATAAAATATAGCATAACTCAGTGCCGAATTATATTATTTCTCATCAACAATATTTTCGTCAGAATTGTCGTATAGTTTGAATTATAATGCATTTGTCCTGTATCTGGTGTACCCATTGTTGCCAGTTTCTCTGAATTGTCCATTTTAGTTGTCCCTTCGTTTTTCTTTAGCGTTTATATCAAAACATTTCTGCTCAAACTGACTTCTTTTGAAAGTTTATGACATAATTGTCGGTAACTTTTGTTAGGGAGGAATTAGAACGGTTATGGGTTGTATTAGTAATTATATAAAATTCACCCCTTTATCCATGTAACACAAAGAAGAGTTTGAAGATAACAAAGGGGCAATCAGAAACCGTATATCGAAGAAGAACAGGCAACACAATGGTCAAAAGAAAAAGCACAAAAGGACAAACAACGATCGACAAAACAGACAAATAAAACTAAAGTTCGAGTAGCATGAACCCCACTAAAAACAGGAGGTGAACGCAGGTGCTCCGGAAGAATAAGCAGTTCCTGCTCCACTAGTGGCACCCGTCGTGTTAATCTAGTTACAAACCCGGTAATAAGTCGTGAATGAGGAAAGGACCGGGAAGTGTTTACGACAAGTGGAACACATCCGTGGTCATTTGTGACACAGATATTCCATAACGGTCAACCAAGTCATGGTGGCGACCGTAAAATTTTCGGAGGTGATGACTTCAACTTTACCAAAAGGAACCCTTGGTTCAGTAGCTTCCTTCTTAGCAGCAACCCTATATCAAGGAAATCCTGATAGGAACCACAAGCTTTGGAATATCGTATCATCTGAGAGATATATATTCCATGTGCTGGAATGTTGCTACATATAAATTGAAATTTGCGACAAACCATTGTCTTCGAACACCCTTTATCATGGTGATGTCCGGTTGGCGAGAAGTGAAAAGCTAGTTTTATTATGCAAATTAGCAAAACATTTTATTGTTATATTCATGTATGGTACTTGGAATTATAATTGCCTGTGCAATCAATGTCTTCCACCATTAACGTTGTGCGTTCGATTCCCGTTGATAGTGAGGCGCATTCAATACAACATTATGTGATCATGATTGTCAGTGAGTTGGGACAGGTCGGTGGTTTCCTCCACCAATAAAAGTGACAGCCACGATATAACTGAAATATTGTTGAAAATGGCACTAAACACCATAACCCTAACCCTGTTATATTCATAGCGACTAAGTTAACTAGTATGTGCTACATAGAAACAGCATTATAACGTAATGTAATAGCGTCCGTTACTTTGATAATGAACAGAAAGTCAAACGATGATGGTCAGCAGCTCCAACAATCACCTCTAAACTTTACCATTGAACAAAACAGACCATGACATATATAACATTTGAAATCCAACTTTTCCTCTTGATATCGGGATCTCCAACGGTAATACATATATAAACAAATGTTTAAACACCTGCACCAATGCACAGCACGTCAAAATCTGAAAAGTGTTTTTATTGAAATTTAATGTTTCTAAATAATGAAAGCCAGCACTGGCTTTATGAGAGATAATAAGTTGAATATCGGTTTTTTTTTTGCATATTGATAATTCACAAAATACATCTGAACAATAAAATTAAATTTTTTAATTCTTTTCAAAATAATTCACAATTAATGCATATAATTCAATGTAATGGTCATGTGTTCGCTCTTGGTGACAGTAACGTCAATAAATATCTACAAGCGTATTTAGATTATGCTTAACCCGAAGGGTACCACATATGGAGTAGGGGGTGCTTACACTTCCGGTGTACATCCCCAGTGTTTAGTGGTGTTCGTGTAACTCGAATTTTAGTTTTCTGTGCAGTGTTTTATATAACATGGTGTGTCCTTTTATTCTTTGGCCATTGTAGTGTCTGACCTTCATCGATTTACGACCTTTGATTACCCCTTTGGTATCTTCAAACTTTTTTTTCAACACAAGAATAAATAAAATCAATTCTTCTAGCAAGAAACACACTTACTGAGTGTCTGTAGAAAAATAATGGATTTCCTCGACTAGCCAATGTTATCCTCGTATCTATGAAGCTAAATCTCGAATCAAAGAGTAATTTCTGATATCCAAAATTCTTAATCATTGACTCTCTTCTCATTGTTAATTTGGAAGATACTCTTCATGGTGTGTTTGGAAATAAATGTTTCGAAATGTGATTAATTAGAGGTATCATATTTGTTTTCGTTAACCTTAAGGCTGAGAAAACGTGATTTTGTTTTGGTACAGGGTGTATTGGCATTTGTTAAATGACTACAATTGATATTTGTTTTAAAGTTATTTTTCTTTTATGCTTTAGAGAATCATCATAATGGTAATGATGGACTAAAATATAATCTACAAGCTGTTTCTGTGTATGATATAATTGACACGGGCATACAGAAATATAAGAACACAACACAACATGGATTAATTATGCTTTTATATACATAATAATGTATTGTCATGAAAGATTAACAAATGTACACAGCTTATCCAGCTCAAGTTAGCAGCATTTATTTGTTACGCATTATACATTTCATATCTCACAGAGTAATATTTCAATATTAATTTTTTGTTTTGTTGTATCATTGTACCATGTGGTTATAACATTATTCTTATTACTTTACATTTTTACATTAGTATTTAACAGCTTCAAATCCGTAGCTGCAGAAATTTTGAAATGGGTGATAATTGGACAACATAAATTTATGATAATACTTATATTTACCCTTTGATTTTGTTTAGAAGATTATTGTGGTTATGGTTGTTTTTTTTTCTTACCTTAAATATATCTTTACATTTGACGCGGTTCATTTGTTTCATCATATTCCTTCACGATATTCTGTTTTTCTCATAGTTATTAATACCAACAGTTGTAGTGATGGTTTTACTTCTCTTTAATTTCCGATCGGTGTTTGGGGCCGTCTTTGTTGTGATCGTATGCAACCAGTGCCTATTACCATTAAAGTTGTGAGTTCGAATCCCACTCATGGCTAGATGTACTCGATACACCATTGTGTAATAAAGTTTGTCAGTGACTTACGGCAGGTCGGTGGTTTTCATCGGGTACTCCGGCCTCCACAAATAAAACTGATCCCAACGATATAACTGAAATATTGTTGAAAGTGGCGCTAAGCACCATAACCCAATCCGTCTTTGTAGGACATCAGAACTAAATTAAACTATGATATATGATTATATATCTAGCAGACATGGGACATATTAGTCTTAAGTTTATTGTTTAGTTTTACCATTAAAGTGTTCTGCCTATGGTGATATGCCGGAAAAACATTACCATAAATGAACTATACTGGAACCTAATTATTGTGATACACTATATATCTTATAGAATATATACTCAACTGCATTGTTAGAAAATAAACAGATAAGCTATATTTTAATATATTCTAAAAGTGTTCTTAAACATTTTTTTTATATAAAACAACTGTTTGTATCATGTCTCATTACCGAATTACTACTGGACACTGCGACTTGTAATGGTTTATACAACAGGAATATAATACAAACAGTTGTGCTAACTTCAGATTGAATTATTTAAACTTATTATATTGTCTACACTCTACAGACAAAAAGACACATAGTTTTTATGCAAGCTGTACATCTTAGGTTACTCATCTCATCCTCAATATTATTTCTGTTCTAATTCGTCGAACTCAAACAAACATAACGTATATATGAAATAAAAACAAACACATGTTTATAGCAACAGCTCGCCATGACATGTGCGATAAGTTTACTTTATTATTAAATAACAAAAATGAATGTCCATCAAAAGCACATTAACAATGCTGAACAACAGTCTACAAATGGAAAATATACATGTATGATTAGTACAAGCACAAAATGGTCGTATATTTAATTATACAACGTAAATGCTAAGGAAATCATTTGTAATAAATATACATATCGGGTGGGTCAGCGGGAAAACCTTTCGAACCTTGTTGCACTGAAACCTAGCTTCAAATGACCATACTGGTGTTTTTCTTACTCAAACAAGAGAAAGAGAACTATTCCCGATTATTGTATCCTCAAGAAATCCGTGCTATTAACATAACATATATATTTACGCATTATGGCACTATATGGACTAATAATATTTAATTTAAATATATATCAAACTTGTTTACTATAAGTAAACACCAATCAGATATCAAATTCGAGACACACAAACATGTAATTCACTAAACATATGTGTAAACATTAATACTTGATCGAATAAAAAGAATTTGAAGATACCAAAGGGGTAATCAGAATCTGTAAATCGAAGAAGGACAGACAACACATTGGCCAAAAGAAAAAGGACAAAAGGCAAACAACGATCTACACAGAACACAAACCCTACTAACACAGGAGTTAACTTTGGAATGGTAAGCCGTTCCTGTTCCACTAGTGACACCCGTCGTATTTATCTAGTTGCTAAATTCAATAAATCATGCATGAGTAAAGGACCGGGAAATGCTTATGACAATTGGAACATATCCGTAGTCATTTGTAACACAGATAATCCGTAACGGCTAATCAAGTCATGGCGGCGAACGTAAACCTTTCGAAATGATGACTTTAACTTAGCCAAGAGGAATCTTTAGTTCAATAGCCTCCTTGTTAGCAACAATCCTCTATCTTGATAGTAACCACAAACTCTGGAATATCGATCAACTGAGAGATATATACTCCATATATAGGTTATATACACGTTTGTGTAATATTGTTTAACGTCGTCACATTGTTGTCCCAGTCCCAGACAGGAACTGGACTTCCCACGACATATGTGATGGAGATGCTTAGATTCAATTATTGAGTTGAGAAGTGATTGTTCACTTTGTTGATGTTACTGGAATTGTTTACCATCACTGTTAAAACTGTCTGTTCATAATTCATATGACTGCATGATGAATTCTTCATCATTTATATAATATGCTTAAACTTCAGAGTTAGATTGCTGTCATATTTACCATCTACATACGCTAAAAGCACATATATTATGTCTATCCGTTCTTTAAACATGCGCCTTAACTACAATCATCAAACCAATATTTATCAGCTGTTTTAATAAGATCCACGAACAGAGTAAAACTTATCTTGAGGTTCTAGACAAACTTAGTCCAATGGTTTGTTATGACTTATCTACCTTGAATACCACCCTACCACATAATCTTGTCAAAAACAGGTTTTTGCTCTTTAATTAAATCATCATTCCGTAAATTAGGCTGTAACGAATATAAATCATTTTTAGCGATGATAAAAGAGATAAATATTATATATACATTCCGACAAAAGTTAAGCACCACCTGACTTGTTTCAATAATATCTTTTCTAATAATGAACTTATTTCAAATCGGTTTGCTGTTTTCGTTACCTGTACACACATACTTACTTATCTGTGAAACAGATTATTGATCGATTTTTATTTATGTGTATACGACAGGGTGTGTAAAGTGCCACGTGTACTTTTCAACATTTGTGTTTGCGAACGAAAGCTGATATTTTTTGTGTAGAGTTTTAAGTTACATTTTCTATTGGTTTGGTATGGTGCGGCGAAAATTAACCATACCAGAAAGGTGGCAAGCTGTTGGCATGCAAAACGTTGGTTTTAGCCATAGAAGGGTGGCAGACCGCTTCAGGGTTAACCCTTCCATCATTGTACGACTGATGCAGCATTTTCGTCAAACGGGGAATGTTACTGACCGTCCACGTGCAGGTAGACCTCGCAAAACGACGCCGAGAGAGGACCGGCTCATATCCAGACGGGCGCGGCAACGGCCGTTCAGTACAGCTGGTGCACTTCGTGGTCATTTACAATTTGGAGGCCACATTAGCATACGCACTGTAATCAGACGCCTCCACCATCAGGGAATGCGAGCGCGACGACCCATAAAACGTCCACAGTTGACATTACGTTATCGCCATGCTCGATTTGACTGGTCACATGATCATTTGGGGTGGACTATTCGCACATGGAGACGGGTCCACTGGTCTGATAAAAGTCGTTTTTTGTTACGCCCTACCGACGGTCGTGCAAGGGTTTGGCGCCAACGAAACACTTCATTTCAGGACAACCACATTTTGGGCACAACTGCTTTTAGGGGTGGGGGTGTAACTGTCTGGGGTTGTTTTTCCTTTGACTGTAAGTTGGACTTGTACGTTCTTGATGGTAATCTGACAGGCCAAAAATACCGTGACAATGTGCTCGCTCCACCCGTAAACCCCCATTTCGACAATCATGCGTTGGCTGATAGACAAATGTTCATGGACGACAACGCTAGGCCACATAGAGCCCGAATTGTACAACATTTTTTACAGCAAGAGGCTGTTCAGACAATTCCATGGCCTGTAATGTCACCAGACATGAACCCGATAGAGCATGTATGGTACTTTATTGGCCGAAAAATTAACCAACGCAATCCAAAATGTCAAAATATTGACGAATTAAGGACTGCTATCTTACAGGAGTGGCAACAGCTCCCCCAAGAACGGCTTAGGCGTCTTGTACGAAGCATGACGAAGCGTGTTACAGAACTTCACAATAAACGCGGTGGATATACTCGTTATTAATTTTTATGCCTTACACATACGCACAATAGATGCATTTAACCGTTCTTAAAATCTGAAGACTCTGCATTTTAATGCAATGTTAAAAACTTCATTCAAAGACAAACTGGTTTTACGTTTTTCCAGCGCCTGTTTTGAACCCCATTTTTGCCATGTCATAGTCACGTCTTTCGGGATGATAAATACTTTGTAGATTGGTAATTTTAGAGCCCTTGGTGTAATCTTTTAAGAAGTGTAAGAAAAATGGTGATATCTATTTTATTGTTTTAATAGTATTGATGTAAAAAAATATATCCATAAAAATATAGGGTGGTGCTTAACTTTTGTCGGAGTGTATATGTTTGACTTGCGACCCCATGAAAGTGCATATTTTTTGCTTTAATTACACGGTTAATGGTTATGCAGTAAAGGGATGGTAGAGGTGGGTCCACATGGTGTGAACATAGTTTTGGGGAACTATATTGTTTGGCTCTAAAATGGGACTCGGACTGTTTTTGCTTCTAGATAAGGAGGGAAATATTAGTTCAGCTAGCCAATTTCCCTTCGCGTGTTATAAGAATATATTATGCTGAGCACTAAATTTGATATCTACAATTTTATTACTATCATTGGGTCGATATCTCTACTGGTACACTATTAGTCCCCAATGTTATCATCATATCATCCACCCAGTAGTCAATGATTCGGTACTGACATTACTTATTAAATATAATTTTCATCGAAATTTAAATTTCCTAAATGATGTACCAAGGTTCTCACCCTTGAGACATAGGTGACCTTAGACGGTTTTGGCTGTTCTGTTTAGGCCCTTTGATTTTCTTGTTCTCCTCCTTGAGGTATAGGTGTCCTTAGACGGTTTTGGCTGTTCTGTTTAGGCCCTTTGATTTTCTTGTTCTCCTCCTTGAGGTATAGGTATCCTTAGACGGCTTTGGCTATTCTGTTTAGGCCCTTTGATTTTCTTGCTTTCCTCCTTGAGGTATATGTATCCTTAGACGGTTTTGGATATTCTGTTTAGGCCCTTTGATTTTCTTG
>MJUT01019186.1:307940-334084 GCA_002080005.1 Gigantidas platifrons | reverse complement strand
AAAAAAAATCAAATTGGCAAGTTTACATTGGAAAATTGTTTATAAAAACGTGATTTCTAATGATTGTTAGTTTCAAGGATATGAACAAATTAGGACTGTTACGTCTTTCATAAGACAGTCATTAGAACTGAGAGAGGGAGACTCATCATAGTCATAATTGCAGTTCATGTTATTGTATTATTTTATGTATTCATGTATGCTTTATTTGTCTTATCTGTACATGTATATTATATAAATTGTAATGCTAACACCCAAATGGGTTACTTGTGTGCATTAATAAAATAAAATAAAAATTAATTAATTGACGAACACCAGAATATTGAAGTTGTATAACTTGAATGGACTTTTATGCATAGGAGGCAAGTATTTTTGTAAATCTTATTTTCAAGTCGAGCAATTGTGACATGGAATATAGTTCCATTCTCTGTATTTGTGCGATTTTTAAGTTTCATTGAAGGACGTTTTTTTTCTTTTGTTGTGCCTTACATCATGTAATTGTTTTTTTTGTTTGTTTTTGTATTGAAAATGTCTCCCGACTTCAATATTGTGTGTTTATATGACATAAACCAAGAAATGTAAGAACAGGAAAAAAACAAATAAAAGCCACAATAGCATGTCATTGTATATACAATGTACATGTATAGTATGACACACGGAAGTTCTAAATTATATTTATTATAAATAATCAATCACAACCGTCATTCAATACAAATCTTTTACACATATTATGAATACAATAAATGTATTTAAGGCCATACAAAGTTAATTTCTTGGTTCTCAGGCCCGCCCGCATGTGGAAATTCGTCGCCACATTGCCGATTTTTTTGCAAAAATAGTAAAAAAAAAAATTTAAATGCGGTAGCGCTGTCCGTACGGAAAAAACAACCGCATCCGTTTTTCTCTTATATCGCGTGGTCGGTGAAACGCTTTAAAACGCATCATGCTTAAATGAGATTTAAAGCATCGTTATGACAATGTATAAATAAAAAACGTGTTTCCGTTTGACATTTAGAGAAAATGTCAATCGTTTCTGTGCAAATTCGGCACAAATGTTTGCCAGTTTTACCAGGAAACATAATAGGGGGCTTCTCCGAAGCTTGTACCTTATTGGAATTGTTTACGGAGATAAAAAAAAATGGTACGTTGGGACCAGCGGATTGGACGTTTCCATAAAAATTAACCACTTGTGATGTTTCTGCCACCATCGGAAGAAATAAAATTGAAATTTTCAATAAAGTAATGAAAAGATTTATACATTGCCATATTTTTCACAAAAAAAAGAAGAAAAAATGCCTCCCTCATCACTTTTTACAGCAGTAAAAGGATAAAAAAAATGCCGCCCTCCCTCATCAATTTTGACAAAAAAGGGCCTGAGAACCAAGTAATTAACTTTGCATGGCCTAAACGAAACCATTCTACATTATCAAGCTACAGGGTCATCAAGTTCATTCATTCGTTCATTCCGATTCCAAATGACTCAAATGCCATCTTGTATAATAGACATTACAAGACATTTGAAATGCAGTATGACACTGCAAACAAAAGCAAGCGGGGAGCTACCAATGGTGATATAATTATGTATAACATGTGCATGTTGTTTCTATAGACATTCATCAATCATTATCATAATACAACTTTCTCACAACCAGAACAACAAATATGTTACCTATTGCATGAAAGCAGTAAAAAAGGTTTTGTAGAAAACCATACATAAATTCAAAATGCATGTGAAAATGTATCAATAGGTTGAAAAATAAAACAAATATATCAATATATTCATTGTTTTTAAGACTTCATGATTTCTTCCATGCTAATATGTATCTGCAAAACCAATGATGTGAAATAAAACATAATATAGACTCAATAACATTGTAATATCGACAATTAGTGTTGGTAAATTCTAAAATTCACGGGGATGGGAAAAACAACATTTCATGAGAATGTTAAACATTTCATTACAGCTTATAATCATAGCTTAAGTTTTGAATCAGTTCTTTAATTACATATAGATGATCAAACTGAATCACTATTGTTTATTGAAAATCGCTTTTCTCGACTGGATGTGAAAAATGTTTACTACAATGACAGCACACATATACTCTCTCTCTCTCTCTCTCTCTCTCTCTCTCTCATCCCCAAGTTTTATTTAGCAACAGTAGAACCTCGTCCACTTGTTATGCTGTTCTCATTCTTCGAAGAGACAATGTGATTCGTTCCCAACAGTTTGTCGCTGAATTTATTCTGCATAACGTGAATGCTTAGCTACTGTGAAGCAAGATAGGTCTGTTCGACTTCAAAACATGCAGATTTAAACAGAGATATATTGGTGACAACATACAATCATTAAGTGAAGGAATACTGTATGTAAATTTGTATTCGATTGCATACATTATAACTAGTCGGTGGTAACATAAGAAAACTATTTTTGCAAACCTTTAAAGCATTAATCTAGTATTCTAGTCATCAAGAAATAATGTACGATTTTAAAATATATTTTGGAAGAAAACACAAATTTAGATATACACTAACAATGGCACAATGTACAGAGAAAAAACACAACATGTCAGCAAATACAACATTTGATCAGGTGTACCATTTACCTCGTAGAGAGTTACCAACAGAAATATCCATACATACAAAATACTCAGGTGACATCCGATTAAACAAATGATAATCCTAGTAGATCTGAACTTTCCTGAACGGGATTAGCAACAAGACACTATAGATTTAACAAATTGTAAAAAAAAAAACAAACAAAAAACCAAACAAACAAACAAACAAACAAACAAACAAACAAAACAAAAAACAAACAAAACAAACAAAACACAGTTTGGTTTGGTTTCTGCAACTATATTCCCCCAAACAAAATCCTGTTATCACTGAACTTTTAAACACTTCAAGATGAACATCGTTAAAAAGTTGAATCTGAAACAAATATCAGTGAAGCCGCTCAGTAGAAGAATAAATCTACAGGAAACTATAGACACAATGCCCGTAGAAGGATCCACCATCTAAAACAATTAAAATTAACACGATTAAGGTGCTAAAATCCGAATCAATAGTAATTATCCGGATTAAGGGGGAACATTTACTGTATAGCGAAATATCCGGGGGGATGATCGGCTATGGATGGGGGAATGTTTGCTATATAGTAAATTTTCCCCCGGGGGAATATTTACTATATAGTAAAGTATCCGGAGGGAAGGTTTACTATATAGCAAATATTCCGAGGGGAAATGTTTACTATATAATAAACATTCCGGGGGAAGGTTTGCAATGCAGAAGGTTTACTATACGACACCGGCACTGGCCATGACATCGCTGAATTATTGCTGAAAGTGGAGTTAAACACAAAAAAACAAATCAAATCATTCATATTGTTTGGTAGTAAAAACACAATATCCTGCAAGCGTGTAACACGATTGCATAGACCTATAATTGCGCCACTCATATTAGCATTCTCCTAATTCATTCTGTTTAGTCTCATCTTACACTGTTCAGAAGAGGCTATGAAACATACTATTAATTGTATCTCGATATTTGTCCTTGTGAAATTTGCGCCGTTTTCAAATATGAATAGAATACGGAAAGAGGAATAACTCAAACTGAAAATATTCAACAAAAATTAGATATTTTCTAATTTTTTCTAATAGTTAGTAGTAAATACCATACTTTATGGTATGACTGAATTAGGGTGTACACGTAAATGTCACAGCTACATTATTATTTCTTCATTGCACGATATTTCTTAAGTGTTTGTTTGTTTGTTTTTTCATATTCACAACAAAATATACAACCATGTGATACAAGAAATAATTAAAACAGTTATTGTACCCTGTCTAGAAACTATAGATGAATTTTGTTTTCCTCTGGCGCTTGTTCGATCTGAAAGGATAAGTAAAGAAAGTATGAAGAGATGAAAGGTGGATCAGAAGCTATCAATAAAATGTGAATTAAATAATACCCGTCGTCACCAAGTAAAACTGCAGAATGTTTTGTTGTGACATACAAAATAATTAATATATGATTAGAATTATCATTATGAATAGAATATACATCAATAACTTCATAAATAGTTTAGAAAATAAACAAACATAGTTCCTTAAGTCATCAATTAAACTTATTGAAATTATTGTCAGAAAATAAAAAGAAAGAATTTAGCAATAGTTAGCTAACCATTAATTACGTTCATTAATGGTGTTTTCCACTCTATTATATGCTGTTATTAGAAATGTTTGAAAATACCAAGGAATCATCAGAAGCCGTAAATCGAAGAAGGACAATAGTACAGTGGTCAAAAGAAGAAGGACAATAGTACAGTGGTCAAAAGAAGAAGGACAATAGTACAGTGGTCAAAAGAAAAAGGACAATAGTACAGTGGTCAAAAGAAAAAGGACAAATAGACAAGCAATAGTCGCAAAACACTACAAAAAGATTGAACAATACGGACTTCACTAACAATTTGTATTTAGTAGGTTTGGTTTGGTTTGGTTTGGTTTGGTTTGGTTTTATGGTGTTTAGCGCAACTTTAAACAATATTTCAGCTAAAGCGTGGCGGTCAGTTTTATTGGTGGACGAAACCGGAGTACCCAGAGAAAACCACCGATCTGTCTCAAGCCATTGATAAACTTTATCATATAATATTGTATCTAGTACACCTCGCCATGAATGGGATTCGAACCCACAACGTTAGTGATGATAGGCACTGATTGCA
Organism: Gigantidas platifrons; assembly: GCA_002080005.1. Taxonomy (NCBI): domain Eukaryota; kingdom Metazoa; phylum Mollusca; class Bivalvia; order Mytilida; family Modiolidae; genus Gigantidas; species Gigantidas platifrons. The sequence goes on along the minus strand of MJUT01019186.1, from coordinate 329,370 downwards.
CATGTAGTTCTATTTCCAATTACCATATGATCACTACCATCATGGTCCCTTTCCATTTAGCAGGGAATCAAATTATCGATAGAACAATATAGCGTTAACAACCACTTGTGACCAAGTATTCGTCTGTAGCACATGGTACAATAAACTTTCTAAATATGCAATTCTCCCGCATGTTGTACCTGTTTAATTTTATTCTGCCAGACGATATTATACCACGCGCACAAGCCACGAACTTGTAAGAAATACAGCGTCTAGGTTTATATGATGAAGATGTAAAAAATACCTTGTTTGAGCTCAACAAATATATGGACTAAATAAAAAAGACAATCCAAATAAAGAAAATTGAATGTCAATATGTAATAGTCTTGTTAATACCAGTGCGTCATAAATATGGTTTCGTGTAATTGGCGAAATTTTACACTAGACCCATACAAAAGATCAGATGAAAAGCAACAAATTATAATAAACTGTCTTTACAGCTTTCTGTTTAAGTAAATAATAATGTATATACCATGTGTTCCGTAACCGTCCGGTGAATTCTGGTAGCCATTTGACCATGACGGGATATATCTATCATTGTCAGGAATCTCATTGTCCCAGGAGGGGTCATACTGTCCCAATATATTACCTCTAGTTGTAGGTATAATGTAATTATCAGCTGTAGTTTTCGGGGCTTCTGTTCTAATAATCAGTTCTGGAAAAGAAATACAATTGACAACTTGTGTTCAAACAAATTTTATATGAAATGTTATTTTTATTAGAATTTGTTTTATAAGAATAACATTCACTTAGTCAACGACACATACGCGAATGAACGAATAATAACTGCATCGTTCGTTAAGCGAATTGACTGTAATATTCGTATACAAGAGGGTTAAAAAATTCGCATAGATACCATCGTCTGTTGTGCAACACACCTCCTTCACATATTGGCTACCAACGATTATAAGAAATACATATACTTAGTTTTATCGATCATTCGTATATACCAGGGTTCTATGTAATGGGATCACTTGATTTACAACTGTATAATTGTATTTTATAGGACATAAATAAGAAGTTTTAATACATATTACACATATTCAAATATTACATATCAAATAAAAGTATTGTTCTGCATCGATGGTGTTATGGTCAGCGTACTCACCTCGTGTGCCGTATGTCTGGTTTGGAGCTCCGTACTCACCTCGTATGCCGTAGATCTGGTTTGGAGCTCCGTACTCACCTCGTGTGCCGTAGATCTGATTTGGAGCTCCGTTCGAGTCAAACCAAATACTATAAAATTGGTATGTGTTGCTAAGCATGCATCATTAAGGAGAAAGAGCAAAGATTGGTTGGTTTGGAATCAGATTAATGTCTCAGAGTTGAGCGACACGCCTACTCGCGGACTGTTGTTTCAGTGAGCTAGCACTATAAACATTTAGCTCAGAAGGCTGGTCTAGAACAAAGCGGGCATCTTCATCATCATCATCATCATCATCATCATTAAAATGTAGCTCGTTCTCACCATGATCAAGTTGTCAGTATTTCAGCTATATTCATGATGAGAGCAAACTAACAAATTGCAGGTTAGAAAATAGGACATGGCGATAGGTGAAAATATTACTTCACGTTAAATAACAATCAATAATTTGGGGGATTTTGGCGTTACAAATATTTTATTCGTTTCAGCTTTCAAACCTAACTACAAAAGAAATATACCACATCGGTGACGTAATTGTTAGCGTGCTCGCCTCGAGTGCTATAGATCGTGGGTTCGAGCCCCGGTAGGGTAAAACCAAAGAAATCAAAATTGGTATTTGTTGCTTCTCCGCCAAGCACGCAGCATTAAGGAGAAGAGACAGTTTGCTCGGAATCAGAATAATGTGTCCGAGTGCACCGACATGTCCATCCGCGTCGTGTTTCAGTGAGCTAGCGCTAAAAAAAATCCAACTCAACGTGGTCTTGAACAAAGCGGACCTCATCATCATTTCATTGAAAATTATCTTGTTCCCGCCATGATATAGCTGAAAAATTGCTGAATTGGCGTTAAACAATAATCACTCACTCACTCATAAGAAATATTGACAAGATTTATGCTGCATACTCTGTGTTACCTAGTTGTAAGTCCGTTGAAACGGTCGGGAAATTGTAACTACTAATCACTTTACAGCAGAGTGTGTGTTGGTGGTTTCGAATTTGCATCTAGTTCTGTGAATTTCCCATTGAACTGTAGAACTGGTCTTACGGTGTGGTATTTGTTGCTTTCATTTCATTATAATATATCATATACTAACCTGATAAAATGGTAGCTTCTTCGTCATTCCCTAGTTTGTTTGACGCCCTACATGCATATTTCCCAAAATCTTCTGGTCCTATCAATTTTATCCTTAGACTTAACGTTATAGTATTTTTATTTTCTGTATACAGTTCTACTTGATATTTATAATTGTTCTCAATCTCATCTCCATTCCGCAGCCACGCACTATATATATGAGGGTTTGCTGTAATCCGACAGTCAAAAATTGTTTCTTTTCCTATTGATTGACTAAGACGTTTGGGTACTAGGTATATTTCTGGAGCAACTATAAAATAAAAGTCAGTAAACATTGTTTGATTAAGGTTAGGAGTTAATGTTTTCAATAATAATTCAGTTATACAATGGAATTCAGATTTTTTTTTTGTGGCAACTGAAATACTTAGATGAAAACGTAGACCTGAGAAAATACCTCTAAATGTGCACTGCTTCGATGGTGTAATAATTAGAATGATCGTTTCGGGTGCGGTAGGTCGTGGGTTCGAACCCTGGTCGAGTCAACAAAAAACTATAAATTTGGTATTTATTCCTTCTCCGTTAAACACACGGCATTAAGGAATAAGAACATGGACTGGTATGCTCGGGGTCAGGATAACATTTCCGATTGCAGCGACATGTATCCCCGCGGATTGTTGTTTCAATGAGCTAGAACTATAAAAATCTAACTCAACGTGTTGGTACAGTACAAAGCGGGCATCATCTCATTGAAATGTACTTTGTTCTTCCCGTGACGCTAAACAACAATCATTCACTCACACTAAATGTACATGATCCGAACTCACAACTTTAGTGACTGTAAAAGTACATGTAAATAAACCTACTATACGATCACGGTCAATATCCCTTCTTTAATTGGTACTTTACATGTACCCACAACCATACTCCATGCTTCAGAATAACATGTGTAATAGTATATGAAGAGAGTCGTGTCAATTATTCTTCCGATCAACAAAATGTTTAATTTACCTGATAAATTAGTACATTATATTACAGTACGGAAGCTTGTTTTTAACACAATACTAATCTATTATAACGGACTGTTAATCTGCCATAAAAGATTAGTAATCTCTTATAGCAAATCAGAAAACAGTATTGGCGTGGCCCTTCCCAGCGCCCACACATCGGCAGTAGAAAACAGTATTGGCGTGGCCCTTCCTAGCGCCCACACATCGGTGGTAGAAAACAGTATTGGCGTGGCCCTTCCCAGCGTCCACACATCGGTGGTAGAAAACAGTATTGGCGTGGCCCTTCCCAGCGTCTACACATCGGTGGTAGAAAACAGTATTGGCGTGACCCTTCCCAGCGTCCACACATCGGTGGTAGAAAACAGTATTGGCGTGGCCCTTCCCAGCGTCCACACATCGGTGGTAGAAAACAGTATTGGCGTGGCCCTTCCCAGCGTCCACACATCGGTGGTAGAAAACAGTATTGGCGTGGCCCTTCCTAGCGTCCACACATCGGTGGTAGAAAACAGTATTGGCGTGGCCCTTCCCAGCGTCCACACATCGGTGGTATTTAAAATAAATTCAGTATGGAGAGGGCTTTAAGACAGAAAATCTGAAAGGATAGTAGGATGTCTGAAGAATCATATAAAAACGACGAAATTTAAAATAGGAATAACTCCTGTCAGTTCCCTTTTGTATTTAGATATTGCAAGTGTCCCAAATGTTATGTTCTGTCAAGGAAGCTATAGCGAATGTTGTGTTCTGCCAAGGAAACTATAGAGACAAAGGTTTCTAGTGGTAAAGTTGAAGTCATCACATCGAAAGTTTTACGGTCGCCATTATGACCTAAATCATTCCGTCACGGAATGGCTGTGTTACAGATTACCACGGATACGGTTCTTTTGTTATAGTCAAATTATACTCTCTCCTCAGCACGACGGGTGTCACTAGTGGATCAGAAACATCCCGGATGGTGGTTGTGGATTTGTGAAGGTCAATCGTTAGTGTAGTGCTTTGATGACAATCGTTTGTCATTTTGTCTTTTTTCTTTGGCCATTGTATTATCTGACCTTCGAATTACGGTTACTGATTACCCCACTGGCACCTTCAATTACCCCACTGGCACCTTCAAACTTTCTTCCTAATGTTTGTTTCATTTTGACTTTATGCTCATTAGTTTTCTTCTGTTTACGCGGTGTTTATTCGTTCTATTTTAAAAGAACGATAATCGAAAAATCTGCTACTACATGTATATTTGTACTACTGTAAATCTTACACTCTACTGTGACTTTGATCTCTTTACTGGCGGCTGGTGGTATACCGTTTACTGCCACACATTCATACAGATCTTCACAATACCGTGATATATTGTGAATAATCAGCACCTCCCCGTTTTCCCCAACAACTGGAAGCATATGATAAACAGTTAACATAAAAACGCTATCAATGAATATCTTTAATCATAGTAAGGAGCAGTTTAAATGGGAATTTGCGGTAGTGCCTACCGCCAATATTTGCGGGCGGAGCTTATCAGCAAAAATCACCGTTGATATGAACAGCATATTTATGAAACGGTATGTCACATGACCAACGTGACCAAGGTCACATACCTCAGAAATTTGAAGTGATTTTTGTAGGTTTTAGACTGATGAAGAATATTATTTTTAATAAGACTAAAAGTTTCGTAGGGAGGATCACTAGTGACCATGTCTGTCAAATATTTTGCACCAAAAGTAACTATGAAACTGTGTATCATTGATTTTTCATCCTCGAGATGACCGTGGCCAAAATAATGAAGGAACTGAATGTTTGCTCCGCCCACAACTATTTATACCCAAGTTCCCGGTTTAAAGGGACATAACTATTTACCAGATAATAATGAATCAAGTTACTGAAATTTTCTTTCTTTCCATAATCAGTTGCAGTTTTAAAATCATTTGATATTATTTCTAATAAAATGCAATAATTCACATTATTATACTTTGTGTAAGTTTCTGTAGTGATATTTGGTACTGTAATATTTTGGCATATTACCTGGACAATTAGACACTCAGTATAATAATGATATTAATGTGGTATGTTCCTCAGACCTGGGTAATATTTTGGCATATTACCTGGACAAGACCACATTATTATATAAGTATTCTAGAGCATCTTCGCTAGCCAAGGGTTACGATCCGCTCCTCTACACTCCACCCTTGGCAGATTTAGTCGGAATTTCGTGTCCTCACGGTTTATTTTTCTATTCGAGGCAACTGTGAGTGGCTGCGTCCAATCAAAATGCGTCTAACAAAAGATCACGCAACGATCACATGTAGAGAAAGAAAAATGTAAACAATGGCGACATGTGGGGAAAACTGTAGACTTTGTAATGAATCTTTGCCCCCAAACACAGAAGCACGATATTTACAGAAACTTTTAAAGTATTTGCTCAATTAACTGAAGTATTAAGCTACATCCCTTCGAACAAGTAATAGTACAACCGTTCTCATTGGTTGATAATGATGTAATGCAAATGGACTGAACTTCATAAATCCGCTAGAGGGCGATACGCGGGAATTACAAAATTCTGACTTAATCTGCCAAGGGTGGAGAGGAGAGGAGTGGATCGTAAACCTTGGCTTGCGAAGATGATTCTAGAGATGATTGCAGGAAATGTATTATTAGTACAGAAAACATGGTTCTAACAAATAAGACGCTATAGAAATGACAGAGCACGTCCCTTACTGTTACCACGGTAAACACCTCCAGTTGTATGACTCTTTACTTCTATCAAATGGGTGATGTACATGACTTGTGTTTCTATTGTAAACATATTCAGTCATTATGAAGCCCGACATTGTGATCACATGATTGTCTTTGTGTTATTTATAAGTAGTTCTGAACTTGACATATAATGTAATTCGAAGTAGGCAAATAACTAAAATTAATTAGATAGGAGAATGTACTTCAGGTGGGATCCGTGTTACTCATCTTCTGTGTTTTTGTTTTATTGATCTTCGTTTGGTGACATGTGCGCAATGTTGTCTGGTTCTATATACTTCAATTTTTCTTGCCCCTGCTGTTTTCTATGGCATTTGTTTTTAAGAATTTTAATACAATTATGTACATATTGTTCACTTAATCTAAATTACCTTCCTTGGCTGGATGATTTATGTCTGATCTCCGTCTGTACCACGTGACAGTCGGTTGAGGAATTCCAGTGGCGTTACATATCAGTTGGACCATGTCGCCTTCCTTCGCCACTTTCTCACTAGTTGACATCTCTTCTATAATTTTTGGTGGTTCTAAGGATAGATTGTAAAAAAACAATAAGATGCTGAAAATAAGTTTTTTTTTTGTATATTAAGACATCTGAACTATTGAAATGTATATTGTTGCTTTGAAGGCTGATAGTTGTTATGATTTTTCTTTGTAAAAGGAAAGTGCGGGGGCGTCGTGGCCATGATCGTATGGTAGATGAATTTACAGCTACCTATGCAATCAGTGCCTATCCCCATTGATGTTGTGAATTCCAATCTCGATCAGGGCGAGGTGTACAACATTATGTGATGAAGTTTGTCAGTGACTTTCGACAGATCAGTAGTTTTCTCCAGGTACTCCAGTTTCCTCCACCAATAAAACTGACCGCCACGATATAACTGAAATATTGTTGAAAAAGACGTTAAACACCATCAAACAAAAAACCAAAGGAAAGTTCGGGCTTGCTATGATTATCATTTGTTTAATCGGATGTCACCTGAGTATTCTGTATGTATGGATAATTCTGTTGGTAACTCTCTACGAGGTAAATAGATATGTCGAATCTTCGGGTGGCAACTCTCTACGAGGTAAATAGATATGTCGAATCTTCGGGTGGACCTGATCTAATGTTTTATTTGCTGTCATGTTGTGTTTTGTCTCTGTACACTGTGTGCATGTGCCGTTGTTAGTGTATATCTAGATTTGTGTTTTGTCTCTGTACACTGTGTGCATGTGCCGTTGTTAGTGTATATCTAGATTTGTGTTTTGTCTCTGTACACTGTGTGCATGTGCCGTTGTTAGTGTATATCTAGATTTGTGTTTTGTCTCTGTACACTGTGTGCATGTGCCGTTGTTAGTGTATATCTAGATTTGTGTTTTGTCTCGTTTTATTGTCTATAAAGTTACAATTAGGTATTTTATTAATTGTATAAATATCGAATAATAATGACAACAGGCTTTTGATATATCAGTGGTATAGAATTTATAGTACAACTGATTCATGTGAAGTACTTAGATTATATTACAATAGACCTACCGTGGACATATAACATAACGAACTTAATCTTAACAGGATCTGTGTTGATTTGGCACATGTATTTTCCTGCATCTGTATGCTCCACCTCCCTAATAAACAAATTCCAGTCATCTTTGAATGGTCGTTCTACACTGATACGAGCATCTGATATGATACGTTGATCTCTTGCCGTTAACACTTTTTCTCTTGGATCCAACCATGCTACCTGTCAGGTATACAATATTAGATTATCTAAGTCACGGATGAAATAAATCTTTGCTCTGAAACAAGTTAATGCATAAACATATTCAATAAAGATCTAATCGACCACTTTTCTGTTACACTATGTATTTTTAAATAAAAAAAACGTAGATATCAAATTGAATGCACACGACGCGTTTCTGGAATAACCTTCATCGGGTAGGTACAAAACCGAGAGACTTGAAAGCCAAATAATGTAAAACTATACTGGAGAGTAATAAAGCAAAATGGCAAAAACAGACTATCAAAAATCGGCTAATGTCACCTATGCCGGAGGGGGGAGAATCTCAGTTTTTGACAATAATTACATGTACATTGTTTAGGAACTGTGATTACAGCATCCAACGGTGTTCAAAGATGTTTGTTAACTATGTCTATCGTAAATGAATAGCAAACTAACAAACAACACATTGGTTGGGCAGAGCCTATCATGAATGGTTTATTACAATATATGTTAACGGACATGTTGGATAAGATTGGTAATGTCATGGAACAGACCACAGAATCACACACTCGTACCAGGCCGTTGTCCGTTAAGAGATGCTACAAAGGATTTTACGTGATAAGATTGTGTCATTTTACCAACACGGACAACATTGGACGTCCTACACGGATGACGTAGCATTTATATATTGTCATTCCACACAATCATCGGATGCCCTTACGAAGCCGGAGAATATGAATTTTATATAATGGGGCTGAAATACTATTGCCTGGCGAACTAACTTTGTGTTGAAGTATTTAAACAGATTGATTGTATAAAAATACATAGGAAGAGCACTTCCTCGGAATTATGAGATATACATGTATAATAAAAGACGATATTTTAAGGTTTTGTGATATGTTTTCTTTCAATTTCTAACCAATTCAAATACCACCAGTTTAAAAAAAATAACAACCAAATAATTGGTCGTTGGAATATCTACTCTGATAATGTCCAGTATCTTCCCCGTCCCTTTTTAGTTCTGCTATGTTTTAATGTGCAGTTCGATATGTGTTTGGGTTAGTTTTAAATGCAAAGGAGAAATGTCAATATGTAAACTATGAGAGTGATGGTGAAACTGGTAGGATGATAAAACTGATCACTCTCTAGGGTTTAGAATATGTCTTCTAGCTCATTGCCTATTAAGTGACTGTCATGAATTTATAAAATGAATGTTATTTTGCTGATAGGAAGTCTGGATGCTAAACCACAGCCAGTTTATCACTCCAACATCGTTTAGTGAAGAGTCTGGATTCAAATTGATCAAATTTATAATTTCTAAACCAGAAATTCCGGGGCATTTATATCTTTATTATTAGAAAAATCATTCAATAGTACGATGTAGTGTGCCAAAGAAACCACTAAAACTTCCAGGCAAAACGTCATATAATGTAAAGCTCATAGTCCTATACAAATGTACAATGACATGCCCCTTGTTCAATGGGATCCAATTTGTATTTTTTAGAGAACAACCGTCAGAATGATATAATGTGAGTATTTTATCTATAGCCGAAGACCATAATGTGACAATTTATATTTGTATTTTAACATGTTTCGTACCTCGTGTATTGAAGGTATTGTCCAGTAGAGGTATCTGTTTGACATTTCCATTCTTTGACATTTGACATTTGCCCATAAATACAAGGAACACAAAATACGATATATAAAATCAGAAAAATAAGTCTTAGGAGCACAGGCGCCGTAAATGTATAGAAAAAACAAGCATTTTGTTTAATTAACAAAAATTCGAAAATTAAAAAAAAATCGTTCACTTCTTCCATTTTGTGGAAAAAACACAAAGAATAAGAAATCGCTTTTGTATAATCTAAAACCGCCACTTTTAAAGAAGTGCTTGTTCCAAAACAGGAATGTGAACGGTCATGTGTTAAGGGTATCAATATTGCCTCTTTCTACGATTTTCATTTTAATTTTGGAACAGTTTCGAAAGTGAGGTATTTTATTTTCATTTTATTACTAATAAAAAAAATGCCAATCCGTCAGAACCTCTGTAATACTTAAAGTAATATGAAATGCCAAAATTATTATTTTCAGTTTTCTAAAAATTTCTGATATATGTAAAGATTAAATATATAAAGAACAAAACCATTCACGTTTTGAGAGCTACGATGTATAATTCAGGAGAAAACGTCATTTTATTCTGTCTTCGATAATTCCTGCTACCCGGACAATAATGCAAATCATATGCTATTGACCTCAAATTTGAACTCAATCGGTAGAGATTGTGCGCATGCTCCGTTATAGTGTTGATGAAGAAAATGTCGGAGGCAAAGAAATTGAAGCCGGGTCAGAAGCGTAAATTGAGCGATTCTGTCAGAAAAAGAAACAAAAAAGCAGCGATTGCTAAGTTAAGCAAAAACAGAATATATATTGGAGATGAATATGATCATTGGATGGAAATAAAGACCGCTCTACGTCTGGAAACGAACTCTGATGTGGCCAAGATTCTTCTTGACAGGTAACATCATTTTCGTTTCGATTTACATTCCATTATTTTCCATTCAATCCACGATTAAAAATAAAACATACATGAAAGAATTTCTTTGCAAGGCAAGAAATGCAAGAAATTTAACTTCTTTCAAAACCAGAATGACACATGTGCTCACTGGCCTCGGCATCCATCGTTGTTTACGTTGGTGATGAAATTTCATGATCGGCAATTATCGGAACGGTGCATCCGAAAGTTAATTAGCCGCCATTGTCTTGAAAAAACACGTACGAGATGGAATGATTTTCTGTTCTTAATCACAGATGATCGCGATTTTCCTCCTCAAACATGCACGAATGGTTTAGTTTTTAGGGAATGTAAACATATCAAGAATATTTTTGAAGATGTTTATTTCACCAAAAACTCGTTTCATATTACTTTAAAGCTACAACATAGGTTTCAGATACCGCGGGATAAGTTCATCTGTTGAAAAAATCCTATAAAATAATCAGAGTAATTTTGACATCGACCTAGTTTTAGCAATAAAATGAAAAACCAAAAATAGAGTTCATTTGTCATGAAATCACTTAATGTGATATAAATAACAAAGATTCATATATCTTGCGTAGGTGTACCAAATGCCATTTATTTTTTTCAGTGGTGCTAGACAAAAAACAGTTTATATACTAAGCTAGGCAGATCAGGAAAACTCACTAAAATGTTCATATCTACAACGAAAGCCAGCATTGTTTAGCATTTGAAACTGATATTTAATTGTTTAAAATGCTATAAAAAGTCATGTATTTAAGCAAACTTTAGGATGTCTATTCGCAACAATCTCTAATATCGGAAAAAATACATTTAAGATTGCTTGAGATGATAAATTAAAAAAAAAGAAAAAATGTCTTCCATGATTTCAAGAACCAAACATCGAACAAATGGATAGCTCTTAAATTGAATATGAGTTGTGTTTACTATTCCCAATATAAAATTCAAGCATATTGCACTCGAGAACATTGATAATGAATCCAAAATGAATTATGTTTTTTTCTATATTAAATTAAGAACCTATTACCCGAACATAAGCGTGATCATATCAAACTTTGGATGTTTTCGTTTATTCCCAATGATTTCTGATAAGATAACCTACAGAAATGAAGAGAAGCACATTTTTCATAAACTCGTCTTTTGTGTTTCTCAAGAGAAACAAGAGGAATGCAAACTATATATTTTGGACAAAAACAACAACAAAAACCAAAGACAGCACCAGTGAGCAAACAAGAAAATCGACATATTTATGCTTGATATATGTATTGCAACATTCCTTAGCAATGAAAACATTACAAATTCTAAACGTTTTTTTACAATACTCAAAATAATTTATTGTCCTCGTCAAAAACAACTAACTCTATCTGTTGTTGGGAAAAGTAAAAACTGCCAGAAATAACACTAAATGGTCATGTGTCATTCCTAAAACATATACAGACACGTTGTAATGTTTCATGCAGTGGAAAACAAATTCCCCGAAATAGTGCCGAAAGGTTTGAAACCCAAAATGATCAACAAATAGTAAAACTTTATGAAAACAAGAAGACGAAGAATGATCACTGATGTCAAATGGGTGGTATAATTTAAAGAATTTAATCATGAATACAATGCTAAATAAACATTAGAGAATACCGAAGGGGCAATCAAAAAAAGGTAAATCCAGAGAAACTGGCAACATCGGGTATAAAAGACGAAAAAAAACATGTGCTGGATACCACTATACGTAAACAAACACAAATAACGTAAATAAGACATGAGCCCTCCTACAAACAACTGGGGGTAAAGACGAACCAAACAAACACAAATAACGTAAATAAGACAGGAGCCCTCCTACAAACAACTGAAGGTAAAGACGAACCGAACAAGCACAAATAACGTAAATAAGACAGGAGCCCTCCTACAAACAACTAGGGGTAAAGACGAACCGAACAAACACAAATAACATAAATAAGGCATGAGTCCTCCTACAAGCAACTGGGGGTAAAGACGAACCGAACAAACACAAATAACATAAATAAGGCATGAGTCCTCCTACAAGCAACTGGGGGTAAAGACGAACCGCTTATCGTTTATATGCGGAAATCGTAACGGACATCACAACACGGAACTCAGAACGTAAAGACACTACTAATCTAGCAACTAATCTTATGATAGTATTCAGTAGTACGAGACAGAGCTATTCAGTAATAGTGAAATGTTTGGGTTTCTTAAATATATATTATATAAACGTTGGAGAAAACCGAAAAGAGCAACCAAGAATGGACAATATCAAAATACTGGCAAGCTAAATAATTTAAAAGTGTTTGGGAGCAATAAAGCAAAATTGTCAGAAAAATATAGCCAAAATTGTCAGAAAAATATAGCCAAAATTGTCAGAAAAATATAGCCAAAATTGACTAATGCCACCTTTGCCTGAGGAGAACCTTAGTTTTCATAATGATTACATCAATTAGGAACTGTAGATTTATATATAACTGACACAAACCAAGCATCATCGTGAAATTAATGTCCACAATATAGTAGACGTGCAATATCACTGAACTGGTAACAAATCAAAGTTCTAAAATTATATATACTGAGCCATTATTAATGAATTTATAACGAAGCATACACATAAAAAGATTTCTGCACAAAATGATTATGTTATTTGAAACCAACACATGACATTAAGCAATGACATGTCGAATCATTAAATAAACGTTAGATAATACCAAAGCGACTTTCAAAAATGGACAATCAAGAGAAACTGGCAGCATGGGGTACACAAGATGAAGAAAAACAGAACAAAAACACAACACAACATGTGTGATTGACACCACTACACGTAAACACAAAAATAACGTAAATAAGACACGAACCACCTACAAACAACTCGAGGTTAAGACGAACCGAACAAACACAAATAACGTAAATAAGACACGAGCCACCTACAAACAACTCGAGGTTAAGACGAACCCAACAAACACAAATAACGTAAATAAGACAGGAGCCACCTACAAACAACTCGAGGTTAAGACGAACCGAACAAACACAAATAACGTAAATAAGACACGAGCCACCTACAAACAACTCGAGGTTAAGATGAACCGAACAAACACAAATAACGTAAATAAGACACGAGCCCCCTACAAACAACTCGAGGTTAAGACGAACCGAACAAACACAAATAACGTAAATAAGACACGAGCCACCTACAAACAACTCGAGGTTAAGACGAACTGAACAAACACAAATAACGTAAATAAGACACGAGCCACCTACAAACAACTCGAGGTTAAGACGAACCGAACAAACACAAATAACGTAAATAAGACACGAGCCACCTACAAACAACTCGAGGTTAAGACGAACCCAACATCGCTTTTATGCGGAAATTTGACCTGCCTGGAATCATATATTACATAATTTTACCCTTACCAAGCAGTTCTGAAAATAATCAGCTTCTTGTAGTAAAATTTGTATTAGAAAAAAGATGGTGGGATCATATTTTAATTATATACATGTATATGCATATTCTATGTAAATATGAAGAATTGAGCAAAATCCTGATTTTAATAGGTAATTTGTTCCCTTACTTGTTTAATATTGAACACAAAGGGAAATTTATATAAAGCCATTTCTTTGTCATTATGTGAAGAAAGTACTATGTATGGAAAATATGAAACGCAATTGAATTGTCAAAATAGGATAATAAAAGGGGCCTTAATCTGTATTTTATTGTGACTAATATATAAGAATATAGTTGGTTGGTATTCTCCAATCATTTGCACTGGTGTGACATAATGTTTTCTACCAGATCTTAATATCTTACAATCTCGTTTTGAAAAACGAGATTCTGTGATATTAAAAGATCCATCGTGTAATAATTTAGCATAGAGATGACATGAACCAAAACTATTAATATGAGCCAAAACTTATAGCATAACGAGGGAGCCGAGGAGCAGTAACCCTTAGTATTAATTACAAGAAATATATACAATGAACTCTGTAGCAGTTGGCATATTGTTTTCGTGGTTAGCAACATCATAATGTGAAAATGAAAATAATGCGTTTTATAGTATAGACTTGTCGTGGAGATGTATCAACATCCGGGTCGTTGACTGTTAATGTGTCTTTGTAGTATAGACTTGTCGTGGAGGTGTATCAACATCGGGGTCGTTGACTGTTAATGTGTCTTTGTTCCATTGTATCTCACGTTCCTCAGATAATCACTGGAATACAAGTTATACATTAATTGATAGAAGAATACCGGTATATCCCTGTACGTGTTATTAAAAGAGTTCACTTTCTCTCTGTTTGCTATATATTATCCCATCCATAAAACTCTCTCAGGCATCGGTGACATTTGCCGATTTTGGCGATCCTGTTTAGGCCCTTTGGTTAATGTGATCCCAAGGGTTCTTAAATTATTTAGCTTTCTCGTTGTCGACTTTGAAGGTGCCTGATGGAGGATATTCCAGAAACGCACAGTGCGCATTAAACTTGATATCTTCGTTTTTATTAAAACTCCAGTCGAATCTCTGAATATCGAAGCAAGACACTAACGATTTTACTTCGAATTGAAAGGACTATTAGATAAATGCGATGTATATACTGATAGTTATTTTTCACCATGGGACTAGGATTTACCCGGAAAAACAGCTTATTAGAGTTCGTAATAACGTGTAATCCAAGATATATGTAAGAACCTTGTCTGATTATGATATGAACAGCAATACTTTAATTAACATTCATTTCGTCTCTTATTGCACAAACGTGACATCATTCCTCGTCCATTTTAGTTAATATCCAGTCTGTAAATACCATGTCGGTTTTCAGGACTTTTATGTAAACGTTGGTAGACGTTGAGAAATATTGTTTTTTCATCACCGAAATCAATTTTCCTTGATATTAGACTTGCCATTTTCAAAATGCATATACTTAATCACTTAATTGGTTAAGTGAAGTTAACATGACAAGTACACACGATTTATTAAAATTGAAAATATAAATTACTTTGTGGAAATGGAAACAGCGATACCTATTTTTCATTTAATGTGCCGTTGAAGTTAAATGTCTCAAATGTCACTCTGTTACCAATATTTCAGAATAAGGCAAACAAAAAGAGGAAAATTATTCCATTCCAACTCGACTGGCATGATTAATATATGGCTACTCATCGATTAAAATGTCTGTTTGATTGAATATTAACTTTGAGTTACTATATATTTTGACAGTAAGAAAGTGCTACGTTTACCGAACTATTTCTGATGTTAATACCATTTTACAATATCAAATTAATTGATGACATGGCCACGTAAACTGGCGATATAGTTTTACACAAAAAAACAGTAGTTCGAGGAAAGGAAAGTCTTGTTTTATTTTACTATATTATTCAACATATACTCTCCAAAAAAAGAAAGAAATGCAATATGTGAAAAAATATAATTTACAACATCATTTTAAATACAGAAATATTAAGCATTACATTACACTGAAATTTGACACACTGGTTTGTTCAGACTTTAATATCATCAAAATATCAAAATTTATCACATTAAAGTCCATAGCTTTCAAATGACGTCACTTCAAAGTCAATATCTGTTGTGCCCACCATAGCCTGTAACACAGCACGGACACATCAGCAGCCCAAGATCGCCACATCCGGGTACTTCGCCGAAGAAATCGGACCTTGACAGCAAGAGAAACAGCATCAAATGTCCCAGGTCTCCGACGAATATCGGCACAGACATTCAGAAACCGTCTCCGTGAAAATGGCTTACTCGCCAAACGTCCTTACTTCGGCACAGTACTGAGACGTCGGCATCGACTTGTAACGGTCCGATGGTGCAACAGAGTAAGGAACTGGGACCTGCAAAACTGGAGACGAGTCTGGTTCAGCGATGAATCAAGATACATGCTGCAGAAAAGAGATGGACGTACACGTGTCTACAGACGCCGGAATGAGAGGCTCGCAAGGAGCTGCGTCCTTGATGTTGACAATTTCGGCGGAGGAAGTGTGATGATGTGGGGTGCTCGAAAAACTCAACTGGTGCACATCCCCGACAACCTTAGCGCCGCTCGATACAGAGATGAGGTTTTGACACCACACATGCTGCCCGCAATGAACCTCCGTAGGGAAGTTTTCCAGCACGACCACGCTCGGCCGCACACAGCTCGTGCTACTGTTGACTTTCTAGCCAACCAGAACGTAATAGTGCTTCCTGGCCGTCTAAATCACCAGATTTGAACCCAATAAAACATTTGTGGGATTATTTGGATCGCCGCATGCGCAGTCGTCAACCAGCGCCACAAACTCTGCAAGAACTGCCACAGGCTCTTGAGCAAGAATGGGGGAGAATTCCGCAAGACCGTATTCGTCGATTGATCGAGTCTATGCCGAGACGGGTCCGTGCTGTGTTACAGGCTAATGGTGTGCACAACAGATATTGACTTTGAAGTGACGTCAACTGAACGCTATGGACCTTAATGTGATAAAGTTTGCCATTAGTTTGCCATTTTAATGAACTTTAAAGTCTGAACAACCAGTGTGCCAAATTTCAGTGTGATGAAATGCTTATTTTTGTATTTTAAATGATATTGACAATTTGCAGTAAATTATATGTTTTCACATGTTGCGTTTCTTTTTTTGGACAGTATAGGTATAGGTTTGCAATGAAAAGTAAGAAAAAAAAATTGTGTGAGGCAAACAAAAGATATCTAAGAATCAAAATTGTATAATAATCAGTATTATGAACACATGAACACGATCGTGACTGCTTATAAGTTATTAGCCTTTGTTTCAAAAGAAAGAGGTCGTCGCGCTTCGACATTAAGTAATTTAGGATCCCTGTTTAATTATTATCATTATTAATATTATTATTTTTATCTATGCTCTCCTTGAATTTTTCTCTCTTTTTTTTTGGTCGCTTTGTTTTTGTTTTTTTTTTCTTTCTTTTTTTTTAATGGTCTGTTATTTTATATTTTTTTTTTTGCTATTGATTGTTTGTTTGTTATTATTGTCTTTGTGCATTTTGCATTTTGAAGTTGATAGTAATAAAGATATGAAGACTTTTCAATTAGTAAGCTATACTTACCCAATGTTTTCCTAACTGCTGAACAGAACATGGTAAAATGGCTGTTTCTCCAGCTTTAGCCGTTATATTAAACAATGGCACGTCGAAACTTGGTTCCAATGGCTCAACTGAAAACAATATATTAAATCAGTTCAAAATACCAAAAGGTAAGTACCACAAATGTCTGCTATTATAATTTGTCAATTATTTGTAATCTAGTACTTATACAATCTTGACAATGTTTATTCTCTATAAAAGAAAAGTTGCCAGAGCACATTCCATAAGAGCACAAACTTCGAAATGACATTCATTCTAGAAATTAAACACAGAGCACAAAATTCCAAAGGACATTCGAGTAAAAGTGGTGACATCAACATAAAAGTAAAATAAAACAAAATAATAAAAGTTGAAACAACAGGAACACCTACCAAACCTCAAGTGAGACGGTCTAACCCCACTATTCTAATACATGTAGCTCTTTATTCCGACACTCAATTATTCAGACACCCCCATTGATCCGATACCCCATTAATCCGATACACCGTCATTCCGACTCCCCGTTGTTTCGACACAACAATATTCCTGCTCCCAATTGTCCCGACACCCCAATATTCCGACACGCATATAATCTTGAAACGACAGTGAAACACAAAGACAATGGATTGATTGATTGTCCTTAACGTCCAACGAGAAGTATTACGGGAAGCATTTGAGAAATAATACGTGTCAAATTAAAACAACAAGCTAATAACCGATGATTGATCTGATTATTTATTTGATCAAGTTAGTTATAAACACAATGTTATTAATTTCTTGCAGGATCTACTTGAAATGAATTCCACCTACATTATATAATCAGATATCAGTATGAAAACGAGGACGTCTTAAATGTTAGTAACATTCTGTTACAAATGTCTTCTTCTACTGTTAAGTCAACAGACAAAGAGTATGAAGTGACTTTATTCTACTTCAAACTGAATATCCTTATTCACCACAGATCGTCATAGTCAGAGCTCATTTTCGACGACAGATTTAATCAAGCGTTTTATAATTCAAATTTATTCACAAACAACAATGTGTAAGTAAAAATATAAAAGTTGATGTCGAATCAGTTTATTGTTCGCCATAGCGTGAATGAGAGTTTCCTCGCGATCGATTTACTTTTGTCTAAGCGGCCATAGGAAACAATTACTGTCATATTGGTAAAATACATGATAAATGACGAATAAGGATTGTTTTAAGCCTTTGTAATGCCCAGCATTGTCATGAGATTATCAGACTCGTGCAATCAAATGTTATATATATCTTAAATTGATCTGGACACAAATTGGACAAAATTATCTTTTATTGTTACAAACTGTGGGACATAATCTCAAGATGTTCTAGACTGGTGTTGGTAGAAGTAAATTTATTAAATTTGTTGTTCTAACAAATAAGTCAAGACGTTTGTTTTGTGAAACAGCTTGTAATTTAATAACTAATCGAATAGAATCATTATAGAATTCCCTAAATAAGCATTAACTACAGGACTTCACGGAGTCTTTTATAGCTGATTTCAAACTGTTTTTACATTTAATCGATGCTAACTTTTTAAATAAATTTAATGTTGTGGCAATTAGTAAGGAGGAAATTTAGCATAATGGTTGAGCAGACGAGAATAACTCGGTAGGAACATAGTCTAATAAATATTGAGATCTTTATAGTCATTGTGCAGCAATTAAACTTGGCGAAAATATGAACATTTCTTAGAAGAGTTAGCAATATTTCATCGGATGAATCACAAAACTATGCACAATGTATACATACTCATTGATATGGTAAATGATACACCCAAAGAAAGCACAATGTATACATACTCATTGATATGGTAAATGATACACCCAAAGAAAGCACGATGTATGCATACTCATTGATATGATACACCCAAAGAAAAGTATAAAGATATCAAAGGTGTAATTAGAGGCAGAAATGAGAGGGACAGACTATATAGAAAAACGAGGATGAATGATAATATAAGGGATCAGGGTTATGGTGTTTAACGCCACGTTCAACAATATTTCAAGATATATCGTACGATAATCTATTTATTGTTACAAACTTCTAACATATAACTTATACAAGGTATGATTATTATTTGATGACTTTGCATGTTAATGCCCTGGGTTGAGATATTGATGTTTAAATACCATTTTCAAGAATATATCAATTATGCCGTGTCGATCAGTGTTATTTCTGAAGGAAACTGGAGAACTCGTTGAAGAAATACAACAAATACCACAAGCCACTGATTTACAAAAAGGTGTATTGCATGCACCTCATCATGAGCGAGAGTCGAACTCGAGGCTTTAGTGGTGATGTTCACTTTGTGCATACGTAGAATATTAACTACCATATGATCGAGACCACGATTAATATTCTAAGCTTTCAATTATAACAATGGTAGTCCCAAAATGGTCCTGAAAACAACCCGAAAATCAGGGACAGGACCCAAGCAAGCATAAAAATCGCAACCGTAAAAGCAAAATGAGAGCTATTGGTTTGTTAACTATCAACTGTAAGGCTAATTGTACTAGACTGAACTATCCTTTTTTCTTTTTATTAAATGATCTTTAGACTGAAGATACATGATGTAATATTATACATGAAGATAGTCAAAACAATAAACCAAACCGTCGGCAATATTAAATCAATGAGTACAATATGGAGGAATGGTAGATAATATAATTATATCAAATGTTTCGGTAACTAAACAAGTGTCTATCTGGTTTAGAACATGCATACTTGTCTGTAATTCTGATTTAGGAAATAAAAAATATATACATGTTTGTGTATATACATACACATAATAAAATGTCATATTGTATAAAATAAAGTAAAACTGAGGAACCAAATGTATACACATGATTTTGTAAATATACAATAATTAAAATATGGCCATAAATCTTCATAAAAGTTTCCAGAAGCTGCAACACCAGTATTTTGTTTTTCTCTGCTTACCCTTTCAGAGCACCTGAGTTCACGTGCGGTGTTAAGTGGGGTCCATGTTGATTGATCTTTAGTATTCTGTGTCATTGTGTGTCCTTTTATCCTCTTTCTTTTGGCCATGATATTGTCCGTCCTTTTTCTTTTGGCCATGATATTGTCCGTCCTTTTTCTTTTGGCCATGATATTGTCCGTCCTTTTTCTCTTATACAGATTGACCATACGTGAAGATGAATATAGGCTTTTTAAACGTTGAAACAACCAAAAAGCCATATACTTGGTTTGGAGTGTTTACCGAAAACTATCAAATTTACACATATAAATATCAACATTCACATAGTAAAACATTTGAAGTATTTCGGAGTGATGCATTGTATTTACAAATATATGTATTTTAACAAAAGGAAAGCTAATATACTAGATAAAGCTTTAAAAGCTATGTATGATTTTCTGAAGATAGGAAGAAGTTATCAAATATCTACAAAATATCAAATAGACTTTTATTTAATAAAATTGCCAAAATCCATATATAAATATGTATTAAAATCAATATTAAGGTTAGAAGAATATTTAAATGTTTTCGATCATGGAGAATCTGTCACATGTGGAGATTGATGATAACAAATAATAAGATTGAACATGAAGATGACAAAACAGACAGAAAATATTTTTTTGAAATTTGTATAATAACCATCTTATTAAGGAATCATATAGTCCAGTTTTTGCCCTATATCTTTAAATCATCATATGCCATTTGAAATATTGGTCTATCAATTAAAGGAAAACTCCAGTCAGTTGAACAATTGTTATAATTCAATACATTGTAACTTTTTATTCATAAATAACTAATTATTAAACAGGAACAACCTTTATCAACATTAATATACCCAATTAGAAATATGAATATTTTGAATTTCCTGTCGTAGTGTAAGCGGTCATGACACCTCTTCATGTGATGTCACTGAGACGTATCATGTTAATTGAATAAATAACATGTATCTGACTCTTCCCAACATTGTGCCCGTTTGGTTGTTTTAATATCAGATTAACTACAATACAATGTTTATAATTGTATATCGTTCTAATTTTGTTTTTAATATTCCCATCCCATGTTACATTTTCATAAAACAAAGGAATTTATTTGTATCGGGGGGGGG
>MJUT01019186.1:289219-307912 GCA_002080005.1 Gigantidas platifrons | reverse complement strand
GTTCTACGTATAATTTCATGTTTTACGTGATTGGCCGTGGGTTAAATAACTGTCAGTTTTAACTCGTTTTATGCTTACACATGTTTTTTTTCTTCATTTTTGTCCCCAATGCTGTCGCACTTTCCCGTGTTTTTCGAAGTCACTGATCGATGTGTTGACAAGGGTAGTCCTGATCGGTAATTGCACAAAACTTCTTTTCACACTTTCTATTTTCGTTTGTGCAATAAAATGCTTAACATGAAGTCATAATGATTTTGTAAATATCAAAAGATAAATATACGACGTTATTTTACTATTTACATAATTTTAATGATAAAATTGCAGCTGATCAATGCTGATATAATATATGATACCGATTTTGTGACGTCACGGGCAGGTATAATATAATCCGAGAATGGATTATGCCTTTTGTCTCCTCCACATTGAAGAGTTCTGAAATATGGCGATCCCCATTATATGGTGCTACAGGCAGCTTCAATCACCAAATTCTACCTTACGGTATACTATTTTTAACATTCATTAACACAAATGTCTTTTATTTACTGTCATTTAAATTTTCACGCTAACTTGTTAAGACCATGGCGTTTTCCTTAGTCAGATTTGTTTTGGGGCAAAACCATTTCACATTAAAGGGGTTAAAGTTTTAATAATAATTTTATCGGAGCAAATGACAACCATTTTTTACAGACAAACAAATGATGAAAATGATATTCTGTTTCAGAATTTTTCTTCTTTTAAAATGGTTAATAATAGGAAGTCAATTTATTAAATTTATCCGTCTTTATACAAAATTTATCTTGTAATAAAAAAGGGAAGGTAAAATACGATTTAAAAAAAAGAAGCCCAACCGCTTCCTAATAATTATTCATTCTTTTGTTCTATGTATGAAAGCTAGGTACGATATTATTTTCTTTAAGATAATATATTATTTTCTTTAAGATAAAACATTATTTTCTTTAAGATAGTACATTATTTTCTTTAAGATAGTACATTGTTTTCTTTAAGATAGTACATTATCTTCTTTAAGATAGTACATTATCTTCTTTAAGATAGTACATTATTTTCTTTAAGATAGTACACTATTTTCTTTAAGATAGTACATTATTTTCTTAAAGATAGTACATTATTATTTGAAATAAACGTTAGAGAGAACCAAAGGGACAATCAAGAATGAACAATCCAGAGAAACTGGCAACACTGAGTACACAAGACCAGGACGAAATAAACGTTAGAGAAAACCAAAGGGACAATCAAGAATTGACAAAGCAGAGAAACTGGCAACATTGAGTACACAAGACACGGGACGAAATAAACCTTAGAGAAAACCAAAGGGACAATCAAGAATTGACAATCCAGAGAAACTAGCAAAATTGAGTACACAAGACCAGGACGAAATAAACGTTAGAGAAAACCAAAGGGACAATCAAGAATTGACAAAGCAAAGAAACTAGCAAAATTGAGTACACAAGACACAGGACCTAGGAAAACAAAACGAAAAAAAAAACAAAAAAACAAAAAAAACAAGACGTATAGCTAAAAAGATGAGCAACGCGAACCCCACCAACAACTGTGGGTTAAACCAAGTGCTCGCGAAGAGTTGTGTTTTGTAACCTTTCCTTTGACATTGTATGCATTGTAAATCTTTGTTTTTTTTGTACCAGTGCTATGCATCGGCTGTGTGATAAAAAAAAGATTGAATGATACAAATTTTATTTATTTCAAGTGGTATTCACATTCATTTAATCCATTTGTTGCAAGGATCGTATTTTAGTTGTTCCCTTTATTCCGAGTTTTCACTGGTTTTACTTGTAGTTGTATTAGTTATCTCCCCTTTTATGCTTTCTAAGTGGTGTAAATTATGGTCTTTTGTCTCAAAATCAGTTCTGTTCCGTTGTAGAAAAAAAATGTTATTTTGTTTTATTTTTGTTTTTGGTTTTGTTTGGGGAAGGGGGAGGGGTGTGGTGGGTGATATCAATATTTACAGTCGAACTATCTTGATGCCACAAATAATATTTTAGAATGTCTACGGTCCGAGTTGACATAAATATGGAACCTATTTGTTTTAGATTAGGAAAGAGAATTCTCAGCGTACGGCCTGAGATGTCCTGAGCAAACATGTCCACGGGCCGAGTTGACCCATATTCATGATCACACGTTTATCAATAGAGTTTGTCAAGTCAATAAGTTAACTCTTCCGAATTTAAAATCCGGTAAAACTAATATTCGGAAAACAAACGGAATTTTCAACGGAAACTTTATTGCGTAAGTATTCCATTAAATTAAAAACAAAACAATTACTCCTTTATTTCTCGTTTCATAAAAAAGACTTGTGCAATATCCGAATGCATTTTGTTTGTGCAAGTTCGTGTTGTATATTTGTTTATTGGAGTGTTTGGCTGGTGTTAAATATAATGGTTCATTTTTACGAAATATTCATTGATACAAATTAACTGAACATAGAAATACAAGATGGTGTTGAAGTAGCTCATAAAAGACATTATATGATAATTAGAAAATCTTAAGGTTTTAGAATAAGATTTCGGCGTCAGTGTTAATTTAACTTGCTGACAGATATGTATTGTTTATATTGTTTTTGCATGTTATAATGTTGTCAAATTTTATTGCCAAATGTTCTATTGAAAAGAAAAGATAAGTGACTATTTGGTTTCTTTCTGAACATTCTGGAATGATTTAGTGCTACGTACTCTAAAGCCAATAGAAAACGTCAAGACAATCCACAAACAATTTATTGAGAAGGTTTTAATTATTTTTCCTGTGGTTCAGACTTGATAATAATTGGGAAATTTTCTGTTCGAAACATGTTAAGTTCAATTACCCGGTATATTACCTTATAAAAGTGAAAAAGATCAATAGGTTTTTTACCGTTTTGTGCATAGTGACTAATTAGTTTCATTCAAAGGTTACAAGATGGAATTTAACAGTGGAATTTCAATTTGTAATCTATCTACAGTCCCAAAGGAAATAAACTGACCTATTGCGAGAAAATATTGATGATGACGACTCGATGGCCATATACATCATGCTGATAGATTTACAAACTGTGCGAAGTTGCTAATGGAAAGAACGCTCCCTTTATTTGTTTCCTCAATGTAATTTGGTTGAGATACATAACTCATTCTGATGAAGATATCTAGAAGTTGATTTAACCTCTTTGAATAGAATATAGCAGAGAAAAAAATATTTTTCTATGAAACTTATTGTTTCGAAATAAACACAGCTTCCTGTAATAAAGACATTCATTGTAAGTTTTACACGATTTTGATAAAAAAAAAATGTATTTTAGGAAATTAAATTTAAAGATATCAGTGATTGTTGTTTAATGTCAACTGAACAATTTTGGCATCTATATCATAAAGAGAACCAGTTCCTTTTGATGGAACAATGATATCACAGGTAGACATGTTGCTCCACTCGAACACTTTATACTGGTTCCAAGGGCTAATCTTTGGTATTTTTCTGTAATGCTGCATGAATAGCGAAGAAAGAACAAAAACAATTTTTTTAGTCTTTGGATTGACCCGACATTGGATAGATTCCACAATATACCACACTCGCACCGAGCATACTTGCTATAACACCACCGATACCATTATGAAGATATGAAACTTAAGTGTAATTGTAATCACTACAATGCGAAAACAAAACAAAACCCGTGTTCTACTAGGCACTGCTTGTTCAAAAACCGTATTCTAGGCACTGCTTGTTCAAAAACCGTGTTCTATTAGGCACTGGTTGTTCACAAGCCGTGTTCTACTAGGCACTGGTTGTTCAAAAACCGTGTTCTACTAGGCACTGGTTGTTCAAAAACTGTATTCTACTAGGCACTGGTTGTTCACAAACAGTGGTCTACTAGGCACTGGTTGTTCACAAACAGTGGTCTACTAGGCACTGGTTGTTCACAAACCGTGGTCTAATAGGCACTGGTTGTTCACAAACAATGGTCTACTAGGCACTGGTTGTGCACAAACCGTGTTCTACTAGGCACTGGTTGTTCCAATTCACTATTTGCTCTAAAGAGTATGTTGTATGAATATACGAAATGAGTAATAAGAAACAGTAAATCGTCGATGGACTAACAATACATTGGCCAAATGATAAACAATGATCTGCAAAGCACTACACAGAAAACTAAAAGATTGAGCAACTTGATTAAAAAAATCATTTTAGCAATGAAGTTAAGAATAGCCATAACCACAACTCAATACGTCAGATATAAAAGTACAACACAAGTTACTACTATTGTTCTCAAATTTGAGAAATGGAAGGATTGGTGATAACGTATAACAGATATATGATTCTATAGAGGTAATCTACATATTACGTTTAGTAGAACCCCCGACTCTGTCGTAATATTTCTCTAAAGATGGAACTAAAATACTTAACTTTCGTAGAGGAGCAATTTATTATTTGTACAGTTAAAAAACTATTGGGGAAGATTAGTCAGGAATTTTCAAAGATCTAGCTTGTTATGAATACTGATTTATCATGATCACTTTACGCTCCTTTTCTTCTACAAGTTCATTTCCATATTGAAATTAAATAGATGACTCAGTTCCAAAGTTTTTGATTATATTTCTAACAAATGTTCCTTACTGATCTTGGTTTATTGGAATATTAAATCCAATGAATAGAAATCTGCTAAATATATTTATCAACATGCAAGACAATCAATGAAAACCTACTAATTATTACTAGAACACAGAGGATAAAAACTTGGTTTTAACTTATACAACACATTTATAAGACATCACGAACGTCATTAATAAAAACATCAACTTTCTTTATAATTCAGGAAGGTTGTCTTAGGACCCACCAATGCTGGTATATAGACAAGATGGACAATTGGGGAGATATCTGAATACATAAGAAATTCAATAAAATTATGAAAACTGTAGAAAATCAAATTAAACAGTACAGCTGTGTTATGTGTTCCAGTATCTATGATGGGAATAATGCTATATCTCCCACCATTACGAAATGCCAAATTGATAAAAACAAAACAATTACCAAAAATGCCAAGGAACATTGTATATCGAATAATCTGAATTTTGTGAAAATGTTGTATATGTCAGTGAACACGAGAGAACACGAAATGACGGAACATCCAGCAGTTATTAGATTACAACATAATAATAAACCACTTAACTCAGATGACAACATTAAATTTACAATTTTTGAGCATTTATACGATTCGCACAATTTTTTTAAAAAGATAAAGAACAGCAATAATTTGAAGAACGAAAGTTCTCAAATGATTGAACATTAAATCAAAAGTCACATTGGAATTCAATGAGGGGAGGGTGGGGGCTTTGATAATAGATGCTATATTTAGTAAGCATTATAAAGAGAATATTTATATTTAGAAATAATACAGCTAGCATTTGGACCAATAACAAGTTCAAAAAAGAAATCATCCCGTAATAATATCATATTTCAAGACTTTATTCGTTTCTTATCAGCCGGATATCATTAACAAATGTCTACTGCCCCATGCCCCACCACCCCACACATTATTTCACTGTTGCGAAAAAATACCTTGTAATACAATGTAGGTACAATCTCTCGATCAAATATTATAAATAAAAAAAGTACAATAACTCCATGAAGATTGTCAGAGTAATAATAAATTTTAAAATAGTACAATAACTCCATGAAGATTGTCAGAGTAATAATAAAATTAAAAAAAAGTACAATAACTCCATGAAGATTGTCAGAGTAATAATAAAATTAAAAAAAAGTACAATACCTCCATGAAGATTGTCAGAGTAATAATAAGATAAAAAAAAGTACAATAACTCCATGAAGATTGTCAGAGTAATAATAAAATAAAAAAAGTACAATAACTCCATGAAGATTGTCAGAGTAATAATAATAAAAAAAAGTAGAATAACTCCATGACGATTGTCAGAGTAATAATAATAATAAAAAAGTAGAATAACTCCATGAAGATTGTCAGAGTAATAATAAAATAAAAAAAAGCAGAATAACTCCATGAAGATTGTCAGAGTAATAATAAAATAAACAAAATACAATAACTCCATGAAGATTGTCAGAGTAATAATAAATTTAAAAAAAGTACAATAACTCCATGAAGATTGTCAGAGTAATAATAAAATTAAAAAAAGGTAGAATAACTCCATGAAGATTGTCAGAGTAATAATAAAATAAAAAAAGTACAATAACTCCATGAAGATTGTCAGAGTGATAATAAAATTAAAAAAAGTAGAATAACTCCATGACGATTGTCAGAGTAATAATAATTAAAAAAAAGTAGAATAACTCCATGAAGATTGTCAGAGTAATAATAAAATAAAAAAAAGTACAATAACTCCATGAAGATTGTCAGAGTAATAATAATAAAAAAAAAAAGTAAAATAACTCCATGAAGATTGTCAGAGTAATAATAAAATAAAATAAAGTACAATAACTCCATGAAGATTGTCAGAGTAATAAGAAAATAAAAAAAAGTACAATAACTCCATGAAGATTGTCAGAGTAATAATAAAATTTAAAAAAAAGTAGAATAACTCCATGAAGATTGTCAGAGTGATAATAAAATAAAAAAAAAGCACAATAACTCCATGAAGATTGTCAGAGTAATAAAAAAATTAAAAAAGTAGAATAACTCCATGAAGATTGTCAGAGTAATAATAAAATTAAAAAAAAGGTAGAATAACTCCATGAAGATTGTCAGAGTAATAATAAAATTAAAAAAAAGTAGAATAACTCCATGACGATTGTCAGAGTAATAATAATAAAAAAAAAAGTACAATAACTCCATGAAGATTGTCAGAGTAATAATAAAATATACAAAGTACAATAACTCCATGAAGATTGTCAGAGTGATAATAAAATAAAAAAAAAGTGGAATAACTCCATGACGATTGTCAGAGTAATAATAATAAAAAAAAAGTAGAATAACTCCATGAAGATTGTCAGAGTGATAAAAAAATATAAAAAAGTACAATAACTCCATGAAGATTGTCAGAGTGATAATAAAATAAAAAAAAGTACAATAACCCCATGAAGATTGTCAGAGTAATAATAAAATAAGAAAAAAGTAGAATAACTCCATGAAGATTGTCAGAGTAATAATAAAATTTTAAAAAAGTAAAATAACTCCATGAAGATTGTCAGAGTAATAATAAAATAAAATAAAGTACAATAACTTCATGAAGATTGTCAGAGTAATAATAAAATACAAAAAAGTACAATAACTCCATGAAGATTGTCAGAGTAATAATAAAATTAAAAAAAAAAGTAGAATAACTCCATGAAGATTGTCAGAGTGATAATAAAATTAAAAAAAAGCACAATAACTCCATGAAGATTGTCAGAGTAATAATAAAATAAAAAAAGTACAATAACTCCATGAAGATTGTCAGAGTAATAATAAAATTAAAAGAAAGTAGAATAACTCCATGAAGATTGTCAGAGTAATAATAAAATTAAAAAAGTACAATAACTCCATGAAGATTGTCAGAGTAATAAAAAAATTAAAAAAAGTAGAATAACTCCATGAAGATTGTCAGAGTAATAGTAAAATTAAAAAAAAGGTAGAATAACTCCATGAGGATTGTCAGAGTAATAATAAAATAAAAAAAAAGTAGAATAACTCCATGACGATTGTCAGAGTAATAATAATAAAAAAAAAGTACAATAACTCCATGAAGATTGTCAGAGTAATAATAAAATAAACAAAATACAATAACTCCATGAAGATTGTCAGAGTAATAATAAAATAAAAAAAAGTACAATAACTCCATGAAGATTGTCAGAGTAATAATAAAATATACAAAGTACAATAACTCCATGACGATTGTCAGAGTAATAATAATAAAAAAAAAGTAGAATAACTCCATGAAGATTGTCAGAGTGATAAAAAAATAAAAAAAGTACAATAACTCCATGAAGATTGTCAGAGTGATAAAAAAAAAAGAAAAGTACAATAACTCCATGAAGATTGTCAGAGTGATAATAAAATAAAAAAAGTACAATAACTCCATGAAGATTGTCAGAGTGATAATAAAATTAAAAAAAAAGTACAATAACTCCATGAAGATTGTCAGAGTAATAATAAAATAAAAAAAAGTAGAATAACTCCATGAAGATTGTCAGAGTAATAGTATGTAAAGTTATATATAGGTAATGAGCAGAAGTTGTGAATAATTCCCATTTGAAATGAGGCAGGATGTGCCCATAAAAACATTGATGAAAAAGTCAAAAAGGGAAGTAACTTCTTAAAACATGTATATTGTTTGATTGATTGATTGATTGATTGATTGATTGATTGATTGATTGATTGATTGATTGATTGATTGATTGATTGATTGATTGGTGCTTAACGTCCAGCGAGCAATTTTTCAGCTATATTCAGGATGAGAACATTTAAAAATTTAAACGCCACGGGACTCGAAACAAGGAAAGGTGATGGGTAGGGACGGATAATTTAGCCAGTGCAACAGGTCTCATATGGACCACTCATCATGAGCATAATGCTCATAATGAGCTGTTACACTCGGTTCTTTTACGTGCGAAGAGGTTGGCAATTTCTCAACACAGGACCTCGGTTTTATTTACGTCTCATCCGAAGGACGGGTTGGTTGTCAATTTATACATCCCGTACAACCGACGGACCCCCCCCCCCTTCAAGCTGAAGAAGCTCTCGGTCCCATTTCTATACCCCGGGATTGGCCCCTTTTAGAGGAATAGTGCCTCTAGGGCGGAGAAACCTGGTGCCTATTCTACCCCCGGCACACCCCGGGAATTATAATTTATTTAAAATGTAGCATGAGCTTAGCATACAAACCGTTGAGTACGATGGACACGATGAAAACAATAGGTCGTTTTATGAAATGGGAAATTTAAAATGCGTTGTCCAATTTTATTGAGATGAACGTTACTATAACATTCATTCTTTAAACTTAGAAGTTAATATTGATATAATGAAAGGAGAATTCTGTAAGATTACTTTGTTCATTGCTTTTAAATGTTACATTGTATGCTACAATTACCGTTATCACTAGATGTGAGGCGTCTTGGAGGAATCCCCGGTGATTGGTCTTCTATTGATAAGATGATTGGCGTTTCAAAACTCAAGATTTGAAAAGTAAAGTTTTGCTTTTACCATATATCAATAAAATTCGAAACAATTCTATCAATATATAATCAAATCATGTGTATAATTATGGTTCTTTGTGTCTATTGACGTTTTTTTCCTTAAGCATCAAAAACACTTTTATATCAATGTACAATGTAAATGTATCGGCTTCTTCAATCATTGTGTTTCCTTTTGGTATATATTTAGACCAATATAGTGATATTCATTTCCGGTTTATGCTTGGATACAGCAATACTTTAATGCTTTCACACTATCAAGTTTTACTATAAACAACAGTGTGTATTATTTGCGTACTAGAAACATGCCCTTTGTGTACAAGAAACAACAATGTGTATTATTTGTGTTCTAGAAACATGTCCTTTGTGTATAAGAAACATGTCTCCTTACACAAGAAACAACAATGTGTATCATTTGTGTTCTAGAAACATGTCCTTTGTCTACAAGAAACAACAGTGTGTATCATTTGTGTTCTAGAAGCATGTCCTTTGTTTACAATAAACAATGGTGTGCATTATTTGTGTACTAGAAACATGCCCTTTGTGTACAAGAAACAACAATGTGTATTATTTGTGTACTAGAAACATGTCCTTTGTGTACAAGAAACAAGAATGGGCTTTTGTTTGAATTCTACTACTAAAACCAGCAGTGATGCTCCCCATTCTGATGCAAGTTTTCCCAAGTTTTCATTGAATTATACTGTATGCGTCGTACTACACTATCAGAGAAGACAGTGATGTCTGTCATTACTACCATGTAGATGAGTAACGACCAAAGCCCTGTGGGTTATCTTTAAGTGTCCACTGTGTAATCTCTATTTCATATTAATGACAGATCTCTTTGCTAATAAATAGATTATATCATGCGTAGGACATTATTCACAGATAATCCGCCAAATCGGCATAATGTTATTCAACAAGGCAGTATGCGTCATTTCAACACATGTCTGTAGATAGTTAACATTGGGCCTGTCAACCATTGTACACACCTGGCTGCCAGGAGACAAGACTTTATTAACGTCTCTACACGCGTATGAAACTGAATATCCAATGAACATTGTATTGACTTTCAAAAATAAACTGACTGGAACAATAAATCAATAAAATAATACGATTATTATTTAAACATCAAACTAGTCTAGTATGACATGATATTTGTAACGTGAAATGGTTCATTATTTCATAGTTTTCTGTCCTTTCTTCTGTGATGCATGTCTTTTGTCTTTATTAATGATTTTATATAATATTATTAGGCGAATGACCAGATACTGATCTTATTTCCCATGACTGCCCGGCAAGATAAGCCGCTCACCCTCAAACATTTTAACACTTTAATGTTAATGCACCCTGCGAGTGTGTAGATATCCAATTCAGAGACACACGTTAAACATCCAAAGTGTCTATCAATATTGATATAAAGTTTTATAAATTCCAAATGTACAAAGGTAGATATATATTTTCGTTGTCCCTAAATTTGATCTTTCCAGTCCCAACCAACTTCAATAAAATTCACATCAAGAGCTAATTTTAATGTAATGAGCAACATTCGATTCCCACTATTAGAGTAGGAATTGTAATTTGTGAGCACCGTCGACACCAGATGATAGTGGAGGTATACATCTCACAGCTTTTTGGCTACCTCGAACTGTTGCGATAATTTTCTCTGATTGTATATAAACGTTAGAGAATACCGAAGGGGCAATCAAAAATTGACAATCCAGAGAAAATGGCAACACAGGGATCACAGGGACTACGAAAAACACAACATAATATATGTTGGACAACACTATGTGAAAATTGTCCTTTGTTACTCTTGAAATATGTTTTAAAAGCTCGATTATTGAGTAACAGCTATGCTGAAATATATGCATCTACTGCGTTACGCAAGCAAGCAATAATAGAAATACAAAACCGTGATTTGTTAAATTATTAATCTTTATATTACACCTTGTATAGAAAGGAGCAATCAATTAACTATTTTAAATGGTTTTAGAGATATGATCTAATAGAGAATAAAAAATGATATAATAGGGAATAAAAATGATCTAACAGTGAATAAAAAGAGAATATTTGAAATGGAAGCAACGAGAAGAATGTGTGGTTTCATAGGGATGAAGGACTGTGTGTCTCGCTAAAATGAATGTTGTTTTATGCTAGGTTTATTGTAATAAAAACTCCGAATTATACCACTAGAATAGGCAGCGATCATATTATAAAAGAAATCAAATCTAGTGATTCTGACGCGTTTCTGTAATAACTTTCATCAGCTACACACATAGTAAAAAGATTGGAAAGATGGGTTCTGTTGAAACAAAATAAACACGAAAATAAAACATTTCTTTACGAACATAAACTTTATTTATGTTTCTTCTTTAAATATAGTATTCTTGATAAATCTAGTATGGTCATCACAACTTTATCCACTACAGATTCGTCTTTTTTCTAATTTTATCTGATCAAGTAACAAACCTTTTAGCATATTCCGTAATAAAAGAAAACATCTGGAATAATGGTGATATATGGAAAATATCTGAATCATAACTATTAATACGAATGGTCCATTTATCTTGTACAAATTACATTTAATAAGAGTCAATATACCATACCGCGGAAATTCATCACTGACATTTGCCCTGTTGCGGATTCAATTTGTTCCATAAATGTGTTGACTGCAGTTAATACAGATGTATCCTGTAAAATCTCCTCCAGAATCAGCTTTATTAATTGACAGAATTCTTAATTTATCATAAATAGAAATTCTGCAGATTGATATGTTTTATAATGTTTTAAGGTTTTGTTTATAAATAGCTTTCCATCCCAGATGTATATTTATTTTCGGCCATCAACTGAGTCATATCGATATTATTATAAATATCTAGTTTAAATGCAATGACATTTCACTTAATTTAATTAATATTCATTAATTTTCAGTTTAGTGTGATGTAATGTTCAATAAAAATATGATATATACATTGGTCAAGGATAGCTCAATATATTATTAAATGCACTTTCATTGCCATGGTTATTGGTTCACGTAAACAGTATAAAACTACCATATATCTTGTTCTGTTATTTATCAGTTTGGTGATCACTTTCTTCTGACGAGGGAACTCTGTCTTTATATATATAAATAAATACTGATTAAATATTAAACGTTAGAGAAAACACCGAAGGGACAATCAAGAATGTACAATCCAGATACATTGGCAACACTGGGTACACAAGACACAAGACGAACAAAACACCGAAGGGACAATCAAGAAAGCACAGTCCAGATACATTGACAACACTGGGTACACAAGACACAAGACGAACAAAAACAACGAAGGGACAATCAAGAAAGCACAGTCCAGATACATTGACAACACTGGGTACACAAGACATAAGACGAAAAAAAACAACGAAGGGTCAATCAAGAAAGCACAGTCCAGATACATTGGCAACACTGGGTACACAAGACACAGGACGAACAAAACACCGAAGGGACAATCAAGAAAGCACAGTCCAGATACATTGACAACACTGGGTACACAAGACACAAGACGAACAAAAACAACGAAGGGACAATCAAGAAAGCACGATCCAGAGACATTGACAACACTGGGTACACAAGACACAAGACGAAGAAAAACAACGAAGGGACAATCAAGAAAGCACGATCCAGAGACATTGACAACACTGGGTACACAAGACAAAAGACGAACAAAAACAACGAAGGGCCAATCAAGAAAGCACAGTCCAGATACATTGGCAACACTGGGTACACAAGACATAAGACGAACAAAACAACGAAGGGACAATCAAGAAAGCATAATCCAGATACATTGGCAACACTGGGTACACAAGACACAGGACGAACAAAAACAACGAAGGGACAATCAAGAAAGCACGATCCAGAGACATTGACAACACTTGGTACACAAGACATAAGACGAACAAAAACAACGAAGGGACAATCAAGAAAGCACAGTCCAGATACATTGGCAACACTGGGTACAAAAGACACAGGACGAACAAAAACAACGAAGGGACAATCAAGAAAGCACGATCCAGAGACATTGACAACACTGGGTACACAAGACACAAGACGAACAAAAACAACGAAGGGACAATTAAGAAAGCACGATCCAGAAACATTGACAACACTGGGTACACAAGACACAAGATGAACAAAAACAACGAAGGGCCAATCAAGAATGCACAGTCCAGATACATTGGCAACACTGGGTACACAAGACATAAGACGAACAAAACAACGAAGGGACAGTCAAGAAAACACAGTCCAGATACATTGGCAACACTGGGTACACAAGACACAGGACGAACAAAAACAACGAAGGGACAATCAAGAAAACACGATCCAGAGACATTGACAACACTAGGTACACAAGACATAAGACGAACAAAAACAACGAAGAGTCAATCAAGAAAGCACAATCCAGATACATTGGCAACACTGGGTACACAAGACATAAAACGAACAAAACAACGAAGGGGCAATCAAGAAAGTACAGTCCAGATACATTGGCAACACTAGGTACACAAGACATAAGACGAACAAAAACAACGAAGAGTCAATCAAGAAAGCACAATCCAGATACATTGACAACACTCGGTACACAAGACATAAGACAAACAAAACAACGAAGGGACAATCAAGAAAGCACAATACAGAGACATTAACAACACTCGGTACACAAGACATAAGACAAACAAAACAACGAAGGGACAATCAAGAAAGCACAATCCAGATACATTAACAACACTTGGTACACAAGACATAAGACAAACAAAACAACGAAGAGTCAATCAAGAAAGCACAATCCAGATACATTAACAACACTCGGTACACAAGACATAAGACAAACAAAACAACGAAGGGACAATCAAGAAAGCACAGTCCAGATACATTAACAACACTCGGTACACAAGACACAAGACAAACAAAACAACGAAGGGTCAATCAAGAAAGCACGATCCAGATACATTAACAACACTCGGTACACAAGACATAAGACAAACAAAACAACGAAGGGTCAATCAAGAAAGCACGATCCAGATACATTGACAACACTGGGTACACAAGACACAAGACAAACAAAACAACGAAGGGTCAATCAAGAAAGCACAATACAGAGACATTGGCAACACTGGGTACACAAGATACAAGACGAACAAAACAACGAAGGGGCAATCAAGAAAGCACAATACAGATACATTGACAACACTGGGTACACAAGACACAAGACGAACAAAACAACAAAGGGACAATCAAGAAAGCACAATACAGAGACATTGACAACACTGGGTACACAAGACACAAGACGAACAAAAACAACGAAGGGCCAATCAAGAAAGCACAATACAGAGACATTGACAACACTGGGTACACAAGACACAAGACGAACAAAACAACGAAGGGACAATCACGAAAGCACGATCCAGATACATTGACAACACTGGGTACACAAGACGCAAGACGAACAAAACCAACGAAGGGACAATCAAGAAAGTACGATCCAGAAACATTGGCAACACTGGGTACACAAGACACAAGACGAACAAAACAATGAAGGGACAATCAAGAAAGCACGATCCAGATACATTGACAACACTGGGTACACAAGACGCAAGACGAACAAAACCAACGAAGGGACAATCAAGAAAGCACGATCCAGAAACATTGGCAACACTGGGTACACAAGACATAAGACGAACAAAAGCAACGAAGGGACAATCAAGAAAGCACGATCCAGATACATTGACAACACTGGGTACACAAGACACAAGACGAACAAAAACAACGAAGGGCCAATCAAGAAAGCACAATACAGAGACATTGACAACACTGGGTACACAAGACACAAGACGAACAAAACAACGAAGGGGCAATCAAGAAAACACAATCCAGATACATTAACAACACTCGGTACACAAGACAAAAGACAAACAAAACAACGAAGGGACAACCAAGAAAGCACGATCCAGATACATTGACAACACTGGGTACACAAGACGCAAGACGAACAAAACCAACGAAGGGACAATCAAGAAAGCACGATCCAGATACATTGACAACACTGGGTACACAAGACATAAGACGAACAAAAACAACAAAGGGTCAATCAAGAAAGCACAGTCCAGATACATTGACAACACTGGGTACACAAGACACAAGACGAACAAAACAACAATAGTATTATGTACAACATAGATATGTCTTTTTGTTATGAATGTTCTCATGGTGAAATTCGTTCGGCTGTTCTTCCTCTGACAGAATTCGTTCTCTTATTGTTTTCGCTGCGGACCTCGTATTAACGTTGTCTGCGCGAAACTCGTTCCGTTGTCGATGTTACACCACTTGTACCGGTTGTGTTGTCACTCACGTCAAAGAAGTCACTTATACATTATACCCCGACATGAAATCAGTCTAATGCAGCTATGAATCTTTTGTTTTAAATTATTCTTCACCGACATTTAGTGATAAATAAAGAAAGGTGCCAGACAACTGTTTGTCGGTGTGCCCACCCACTGTATGCAAGTATGTCAGAACACTGTGCCAGACTATGTGTTCCAGACATGCCACCTTCAATAGTAGTAGCCATCTTTATGCAATGACTGTATGTGATATATTTATAACATAAACAGGCAGAACATATGCATATGTCATGATAAAATATAGTTGTGTATCTGGTTATAGAATGCTATTTTTTCAGCCTATCTTGAGGACATTGTTTTCATGGAAGCCAAAGAATAAAAAAAATATTGTTGATGTTTCAAGGAGTTATCATTTCCAACAAATGTTTTATAGGCCTTCAAATTTAATAAAGGCTATTGATTATTCATTTCTTTCTTATCTTTATGTGGCGTTTTAATTTTCAAAAGTGGAGTTTCTGTTTGATTACT
The DNA here is from genome assembly GCA_002080005.1 of Gigantidas platifrons. Taxonomy (NCBI): domain Eukaryota; kingdom Metazoa; phylum Mollusca; class Bivalvia; order Mytilida; family Modiolidae; genus Gigantidas; species Gigantidas platifrons. The sequence continues at coordinate 291,868 of MJUT01019186.1, read as the reverse complement.
ATTGATCGGTGATTTTTCTTATATTAGTTTCATTGTCTCTAAAGGCAGCGATAAACAATTATTATTTTAATATGAATAACTTTGACCTGTACAACATATTTATTTAAATGAGAAAAATAAAGTGTTTGATCTGTTTAGTAATTTGTGTTGGTGCACTTAATCCGAATAACTAGATTACATGTTAAGTATTTCTAGAAAATTAATTGAAATTATATTAGTTTTCTCCTAAGAAGAAATAATTATAACATTTCTTCTAAATAAATACCATGTCTACTACATTTTACCGTTTGGGTAAAGTATACTAAGTACAATCCAACACATAATGTCATACTATTACTGATATTTTATATAAAATCAAATGTTTAACATCAGTTTTGAAGAACGTGTCTTTGTAGTGTGTTGCATATCCCTCTTAGCCGCATCGGTGGTGTAATGGTTAGCTTGCCCGCCTCGAGTGTGGTAGATCGTGGGTTTGAGCCTGGGTCGGGTCAAACCAAAGATTATAAAATTGGTATTTGTTGCTTCTCCGCTAAGCACGCAGCATTAAGGAGAAAGAGCAAAGACTGGTTGGCTCGGAATCAGGATAATGTGTCCGAGTGGGGAGACATGTCTATCCGCGGACTGTTGTTTCAGTGAGCTAGCACTAAAAAATCAAAGTGGACCTCATCATCATCTCATTGATAATTAACTTGTTCTCGCCATGATATGGCTGAAACATTGCTGAGTTGGCGTTAAACAACAGTCCGTACTCACTCACTCTTACCATCTTCAATTAACTGCTTCTGATTACCCATTTGATATCTTCAAACTTTTCTTATGCAGTTTTTATCTTCATCAAAAGTATTTGGTGCAAAAAATTGAGTTGTACAAGTGTTCTGTATACTTAAGATATTCAAGGTAAAAATGATTATAATATTTTTAGAATTTATCCCCAATTTATGCATTTCTGATTACAAACCTAGGGTGTATATTCTCATACAGAAAAGTGAATAATTGATGTTGGGTATTTTTTCTTATTTTTTGTGACATTGTTTGTTTTCGGTGGTGAAGTAATAAAATGAAATATTTTCAGGCCGATGGATATTTTTGAAGTGTGTAACTCTAGCAATAACTATTTTTATGTGTGAATAAATAAGATGGGAAAACAAATAATTTTTTAAAGAATTAGGTCTTGACCATATATTTTATTGTAATATTAATCGCTACAATCCTAATACCATAAATGTACAAGGCACTATTATAATTGGCAATTTAAAAAAAAATCGGTACAGTTCCATGTTAATATAGCGATTATATAAATAATAAACCATTAAAATATTTTGGCTTCCCATCCTTTGACTAGGAACGTATCTAATGGTCATTGCAGAAACGCACCATGTGGATTAAGCTACATATCTACATTTATATTAAATAAAATAGGGTGACCTAAACCTGGCGTAGACCTCGGTTTTCATGTTTTCTTGCTCGCAAAGACTTTTAAATTAATTGGCTCTTTAATAATCTCGGGTCTGATTCTCCAGAAACGCGTTGTGCTCACTAAATTACATATGGATAACAATCACTAGGGTGAAATCTCTGCTCGATAACTATCACTGGGGTCAAATCTCTGCTCGATAACTATCACTGGGGTGAAATATCTGCTCGATAACTATCACTGGGGTGAAATCTCTGCTCGATAACTATCACTGGTGTGAAATATCTGCTCGATAACTATCACTGGGGTGAAATCTCTGCTCGATAACTATCACTGGGGTGAAATCTCTGCTCGATAACTATCACTGGGGTGAAATCTCTGCTGTTTGTCTATTAGTCCCCGTGGTGTCACCCTCACTAAATTACATATGGATAACTATTACTGGGATGAAATCTCTGCTGTTTGTCTATTAGTCCCCGGGGTGTCACCCTCACTAAATTACATATGGATAACTATCACTGGGGTGAAATCTCTGCTGTTTGTCTATTAGTCCCCGGGGTGTCACCCTCACTAAATTACATATGGATAACTATCACTGGGGTGAAATATCTGCTGTTTGTCTATTAGTCCCCGGGGTGTCACCCTCACTAAATTACATATGGATAACTATCACTGGGGTCAAATCTCTGCTGTTTGTCTATAAGTCCCCGGGGTGTCACCCTCACTAAATTACATATCGACAACTATCACTGGGGTGAAATCTCTGCTGTTTGTCTATTAGTCCCCGGGGTGTCACCCTTCAATACTGACAGTATTATAAGATATATTTACTATTCAAATCTGCATTTCCTTCATAATCCTAGTATCATTAAACATCAGGTTCATTATAGCATAAGTTATGTTAATGAATTAGGCTATCATGTTAGAGGCTGTTAGATCCTTTCGTTTTCTTGCTCTCGAACACTTAATTTGTTTTGCTTTCTATCTTTTGGCGTTGAACGTGTCAGATGAAGGTTATTCCATAAACGCTTCGTACACAATCAATTAGATATTTACATTTTTATTATTTATAAGTAAATGATCATACCTTCCAAAATATGTGATGAAGAAAAGTGTGAAGATACTAAAGAAGCCGTAAAAGGGAGAACCGACAACTCAATGACCAAATGAAAAAGGACCGACAACTCAATGACCAAATGAAAAAGGACCGACAACTCAATGACCAAATGAAAAAG
>MJUT01019186.1:264133-288948 GCA_002080005.1 Gigantidas platifrons | reverse complement strand
TGACCAAATGAAAAAGGACCGACAACTCAATGACCAAATGAAAAAGGACCGACAACTCAATGACCAAATGAAAAAGACAAAAGGACAGACAACTCAATGACCAAATGAAAAAGGACCGACAACTCAATGACCAAATGAAAAAGACAAAAGGACAGACAACTCAATGACCAAATGAAAAAGGACCGACAACTCAATGACCAAATGAAAAAGCACAAATGGAAAAACAATGATCCACAAAGTAATACACAGAAAAATTAAGAATGAGCAACACAAATCTACAAAAAAAAAACTATCTTCTAAAATGATTTAAAATTTGCAATACATTTGTTTTAATATCAAATATAATTAATAGTACTAAAAGGTTGTGTCTCGTGTGATAACTGGTTAAACTTACTAATTCAATAACCTTGTAAATAATTTAAATACCAAACATCTGTAAACCGAACATTGAAGCAAGATATGAAGAAAACAAATATAAGAGTTTAGATTGCACGGGCGTATAGACAGATTAATGCGCTACAAACATTATTCATCTATTTTTTTTAATTGTTGCTCTAAAGTGTTTTCTCTACATTTTACATTTCATAAATTTCAACAGTTAAAATATCAATGTAATCTCGATATTACGGAAATTGTTCCATAGATATTTTTTTCTACGGTTATCTGGAAAATTATTTCTTCGGAGACATTACGTGGGAGCAGACAAATATTAGTTAGTTTAAGGTCACTGAATTATCCTGACTAAATTTGATTAAAAACGACAGAGCCACCAAAATTAAGATAAGGATTCGTTACTTACTAGTGAAACATCGATCTTTAAAGACCCAAATATTGCAAAACACCTGTCTCCCCTCCATGACAAATATGTTGTTGTCCCTGCAGACAATGTCCCTAGCATTTTGATGTGTAAATCACATTACATAGACTACTTGATTCGGGAATTAGGTATTGATGATTGATTGATTGATTTTTGGTGTTTAACGCCACTTTCAACAATATTTCAGCTATATCATGGGGACCAGTTTTAGTGGTGGGGGAAGCCGGAGTACCCGGAGAGAACCACCGACCATGGGCAAGCAACTGGTAAACTTTATCACTTGAGGTTGCGAGTCGAGTGTACCCTTTTTTGTAATTTACAAAGCCGGGCGCGAACCCACGCCGTATTGGTGATAGGCTTGTATGTGTTGTTAGATCCAGCGACCTAACTCATTGAGCCACCCGGGTTCCAATTAGGTATTGACAATTCACTTGGTAACCCTACATATACCCCAATAACACCTACGAAAAAGGACAATCATAGGTCTGTTTTATGTTCCTTTTGAATTTCAAGCAAAAATGAAGGACTGGATCTGCCGTCACTCTACTAGATTCCTCAATTACACTAGTGTTCTTACATCGTTATATTGCTGTGTCTGCCAAATGTTCCAAGAAACCTCATTCCAAATTATTAACATACATTCTATCAGAGTTACTAGTTACTAGTTTCATGTTACACTCTAAAAACTATTTCTGAAGGAATAAAAAAAAACCCACACAATCAAAGTATGGAATTAAAATTTTAGTATCAAAATTCATTTGACACTCTGAGTCTAATGTCTTTCAATTTTACGTTGATTGCTAAGTGATAATATATGATTCACAATCCAAATTGACAAAACAGTAATGACAGGATAAAACGAAATACCCATCAGTAACCATAGATTTCACAAAACGCACATATTAAACCTTTGTATACCCACAATATCCAAAACACCAGTTTTAAACCATAGTATACCAACAAAACAAATATGTAGTCACAATACCAGTATCATCTATCTGTGACCATAATATACCATAATATACCCACAAACCTATCTGTAACAACACGTATCTGTGACCATAATATACCCACAAAACAGCTATTGTTACAAAAGTATACTGACAATGCCAATCTGAAATAACAGAACAACTACATCACCATCCTGTTATTATGGTATACCCACCATCCATCCACCGTTAACCATGTTACATTACATATCACCACCATTATGATCATGGTTTCTAAGATATACATTAATATGGCATTAAAGAATACTACCATCTTTATTCTAAGACAAATTATTTAAATAGCACTTCATTTTGACGGATATCATAATCTTAAACAAAGAAAACAAAGTTCAATATATTTACTCTGCCATTATGTATGCGTTAGTCAAACATTCTCCATTTGTCAGAGAAGAAAAACATATTCTAGGAACCAAACAGATGGCATACACACATTCGATGAAATATCGAAATTCCATTTTTAATTAAGATTTATGTATATATGAAATCGTAATGTAATCACAAATCGAAATATTTCCCATATCCAAATATTTGTTGGTTGATGATTTTTTATCGTTCGAGTAATTAAATTGATCAAAGACTAGGTTAATAAATGATCTTACGATCATTCATGATAATATATATTTGCCTACAGAAAACACAGATCGTGTTATTCTTCTTTGTATTCTGAAACCCGAATGCGATGCCTGACAATGCCATGGTTTCAATATACTACATTTAAATAATGCAATCGAAATTACGGGTAGCAAATACACCTTAAAAGTATTTTATTCCTGTATGACATTCATATAGGTGAAGAGACGTACACATAAATCATGATTACATGTAAATCTTACATAATAGTTTTAAGGTTATCGAGTAAGGGAAAGTTATTTTTCAATTATATACAATTGCATAAACATTTTCAAACAGCTTAAAATGATTTTTAAAAGAAGAATGCCACCATTTAGGCGTATGGAAGCTGTTTGGGTAAAATAGATATATTTTTTCATTGTTCACAACTACATGTTATTTCAACGGCATAAAGAAATGAAATGCTTGACAGTTAAAACCAAAGTTTTACAAAACGAACGAATCTAGTTCAATTTTCAGAATATTGATGATTACTTGTATTCGTTCTTTGATTTCATTCTACAAAATTGTGGAAAACAATAAAATGCATTTATTTCATGGAATAGCTCTAAGTGTTTGTTCTTCTAACAGATATCAAATATAATTTCTTGTTTAAAGTACTCTATCCCTTTCAACAGTCTTAAATAACAAACAACCATTTCTCCAGTTAATTCCTCTAATGGACCAAATTTCATTTTGAAAATTGAAAGCCCCCTTTCGATTGTCAACCAAAACTGCGCTCCCGTTTTTCAATATGCGTTATTTTCAAATTTCTTAGATGTTTTAAATAATCTGGAAAACAAATTATATGTACTATTAAATGTAAATTAGCGTTTAAAATATATTATTATTACTTATTGATATGTTACAGATCATGAACAAGTGTTCTTTATTACATGACTTTAATGTGTGTTCCTATTAACATAATATACATGTACGTTTTTAGCCAATGGTCTTTTAGATACCATGCTTTGAAGATACAAAAAAAAAACAATCTCAAAATGTTCAAAATTACAACTAAGCACAGGTAATACTATCTATTCCCGAAGGAGGGGAAACATAAAAACAAACCCAGATAATGTTGTCTACTTTCCAAAGGGAAAATTTTTATCTTCATCATTTAAACAATAGAATTTAATTTATATTTCGTGAGGTTCTACAAAACATTTAATCCCTTTACAAACATACAAACACGTCAGTCTTTTTTCAGAAAGGTGACAGACGTCCTAAAGAAGCCGCCCTGTGATATTTTATTTCCTATACATTCTCTAGGAAAGAGTTTTATTCCTGTCAATTATTCCCATTTAAGCTGATTGATGGGATTTAAACCAAATAAGTGACATCGTATAAGGATGAATAATTACAGTGTTCAGGCTAAATAGTCTCCTTTAAAACTATATAACAATTGTTTTTACATCAACATTTTGTTGCCGTTTAAATCCAATTGACAGATTTTAGGTTCGTATCATTTCAGACTCGAGTCCATTTGTTTTTATTCTCTAGATAAATCTCTAAATACGTTTTCATCATTTGTCTTTCTAGTTCTTCATCAACTGAATATTGGAAATTCGATGTGAGTTGTCACATAGGAAAACTAACTTTTCTCCTAACTTTTATTCCATATATTTGGTATAGAAAATAAATTACAGCTTCTTTGATTTATAAATTTCTTATTAAAGAATAAATTCAAAATGTATGTATGCATTAATATAGATGACAACAAACTTCAAAAAGAAGCTTTTTGTGAGTTTGATGCTCCTCAACTTTGTCAGTTTACATTGTCTTCTACTTGTTATTTGTAATGAACGACGACACATAAGGTGCCAACTGAAAGCTGATAAGGTAATACAAAAATGTAATACCAAGTTAGTTTATAAGAAAATGCATGCAGAAATCAACAGTATTTGAAGCGAATGTGAATGTATCTGTCTGTCAGAAAAACTGACGTTCCCGCTATAATGCTAGACATGTGATAAACAGGTGATTGACAGAGTGAAACAGGGGTTATAATTATGTTGTTTAATGCTACTTTCAACAATATTTCAATTATATCGTGGTGGTCAGTTGTATTGGTGGAGGAAACCTGAGAATCCGGAGGAAACCACCGACCTGTTGTGGAGGAAACCACTGACCTGTTGTGGAGGAAACCACTGACCTGTTGTGGAGGAAACCACCGACCTGTTGTGGAGGAAACCACTGACCTGTTGTGGAGGAAACCACTGACCTGTTGTGGAGGAAACCACTGACCTGTTGTGGAGGAAACCACTGACCTGTTGTGGAGGAAACCACTGACCTGTTGTGGAGGAAACCACCGACCTGTTGTGGAGAAAACCACTGACCTGTTGTGGAGAAAACCACCGACCTGTTGTGGAGAAAACCACTGACCTGTTGTGGAGAAAACCACTGACCTGTTGTGGAGAAAACCACTGACCTGTCTCAAGTCACTGACAAACTTTATTACATAAAGTTGTATCATGTACACCTCACCATGAGCAGGTTTTCTAACTCACAAAGTTTACTTTGATAAGCACTGATTGGACAGGCAGTTGTAAATCAAACTACTATACGATCACGACGCCACAAGAGTTTACCAGAATTGTTGATCTAATTTGTCAATTGAGGAATTTTAACCATGAAAGTAAGTTTTGATAAAAGTTAAATTTCATCGTACTAAATGAGAAAGAAAATGTTTTCTGTTAGAATATTATTTTATTAATACAGATGCTAAAAGCTCGCTGTGCTTATTCAATTATATTAAAGATGGTTTAACATTCAGATTCTCTTTATTTAAAATCTTTAATGAATAAAAGCTCACTTCTTTGTTCTAGAAGATTAAAGTACGTGGAATACTCTAGCCATGTATACGGCTGCTGCTAGAAATCCTCTGTCTCTCAGAACGATAACTTCTGAAAATATTTGGTTTATTTTAAACTATTTCCTTCAAGTATCAATATAAATGTTATGGCAGTAATGAATTACATGGTCAATAGCTAACATAAAAGACTTTAAGAGGAAATCGATAGACTGTTTTATTCCTTTTTCTCCAATAACTAATACTCATTAATTAATTATATCTTTGAACTTATGTTTGATAACAAATATTTATGTGAAGTTTCTTCGAATCGTAATTGTAGTCCTAAACTTGACAAATTTTAGTGGTGAAATAAATAAATATACAAACCGTGTCTGATTCAATACTTATACAAACCCTGTCTGATTTGTTACATTTCCTATCACAATATGTTTACAAATTGCCGGTCATTGTGCATTGCTAAGGTTTTGATTGTATATTAAAAACTCGCTGGCAAAACGCTTACTTTAATATTTGCAATATATTTCATGCATATATTAATTGATTTATTACATTTATTTATACAATTTTATGTAGCGATTGGTAAGGTATTCTTATTTTCATTTTTACTATATTAATCATAGCATAATTTTTAGATAGTATATTTCTTAATTTATGCATAAAAACGGGACATACACTTGCAATGGAATAACATTGAAACCATTGAATTTGATCTTTATTTTCTGCCCGAGTAAAAACTCACATTGCAAGCCAATTCGATACGATAAGACAAACAGATGAGAAAAAATGGGATATTGGCCATTTTCATGGAATTCATCATTTATTTGCACTTTTAAAAATCAGTAAGGCTTATATTTGCCAAGTGAATTGCTTTGTTTTATAAAATTTCAATATATTATAAAATGTCTATTTTTTTATTTTATTATAAAGATGATATTTTTAATAACCATCTAGTTTAGAGGACAGGGCATTCGTACACACTATTGTAAGTGGACCACTCAAAGACCATCTCATATCACATTTGGTTTCCGTTTTATTAATTGTTTCTGAGGAGAATATTTTAAACTATATATCTACGTTTGTATTAATATGATTTGTTTTAATAATAATCTAATTTACCAAAATCTAGAATCTAGAAATTGTGATATTAATGATTAGGAATACAACATCTTTACTAGCATAACATAAAAACATATGCAGTTGGGTCGATCCAAATGAATTACTAAATATGTAGATGTTCAACGCCGAAGCCATAAAAACAAAAACAAAAGCCGCTAAGCAGATTGCTAATACCTTAACAATTTATATACCACACTTTACAACATAAATAATGAGCAACACAACATGAATAATTAGTTGTATATCAAATTGGTACTAACAAAAGTTTCTTTTAAAACAACAGTTACCGCAGATTACCAAAGTAGGAAGACAAATGTGACTACACAAGTCAGAAGTCAAATGCAGATAACACGAGTTTATTAATGATATATTTAAGACCAGATTCTCCGAAAGGGTTAGCATCTGCTGCACAATTAATCTCAAATCCCCAAATCTGGTCAAAACAACACCTATTCTCATGTTCATATTGAGAAATAATCATAAATGTTGAAAGTTAAATAATGTAAAACACTAACTGATCAGACATATAGTTTTGAGAACATCACATTGTCTTTTAAAAGCACGTTTATATTAGACCAGCCAGCGGCTGAAGTAATTTCAGGTGGCAGACATGTCACTCCACAAGGGCGCCTCATTTTAAACCCCAGTCTGTCGGATGTGCAATAAGCATTTCTAGTTTTCTTTCACATCATGTGCATGAATGACGATTTATTTTGTTTTAGAAACCTTAGCAAAGCTGATAAAGTTTCATTCTGGTCGAATTTTGCATATACAAGGTCATACAAATGTACAATCGATAATGGTAAGAGATGAAAATAAACCACTTAAAATTAAAATAAATCATGACATAATAATTCTACTTATATAAGCGAAAGTATATATCAAAGTTTTTAATTAAAAGTCAAAATTACATAAGAACTAGTCAAAAGAATGGGGTGAGAATACGTTCCCACAAGACTAATTTATTTTCGAGTCATTTAATAATGAAAGGTTGTATTAATTACAATATATAAATATACATGTAGTATGTCACCCAAAGGAAAAAACCTCTAACATTAGGCACGATGCTTAGTAGTGCTAAAATGGTTTTAAAGATAGAAACTCCATATAGTTTGCGTTCAATATATGTTATACAGTAATACTCGAAAGCAATTAACGGCAACAACCCTAAACCGTTCCTCTGACAAACTTCAAACTGCAAAACACAAAATGAAAACGACTAAACACAATGAACATCTGATCTTGGTGTGACAGGTGCACGAATGTGGCGGTATTAAACTGATTTATGTTATTCCAACCATTCCTTCTTGATATTTAGATCTTGCTGCGGACAATGAGACTTCCACAAGCAATATAACACATTCGATTCACCTCCTTAACCACAATGTTTAATAGAAATTATGATGGCATATATAAAGAAACCACAAAAGCAGGATCGGTTAAACTGTATCACACAGTAATATACAGATTTAAACTTTATCACACAGTAATATACAGATTTAAACTTTATCACACAGTAATATACAGATTTAATACAAGTAAAAGTTATTCATGCTCATATATTTGCAGTAAAATTCTGTAGTTATTTTACTTATTGTTCAGGTCTATTATTTCTATAAGGATTTGATTTATACTGTAGTCGTTATTAATAGCTGTCAGTATGATGGTCACCAACTTTCCATCCTCAAAGAGAGGCTATGTAGTCATTTTCCTCCCCAAACAAACTGCTATATTTAGGATTTTGCATTTCATCAACAGTCATACCGAGAGACAACCACCCCCATCCTCCAAAAAACAAAATATAAACAAAAACAAAAAATAAAAAACATTAGTTTTACACGTTTTTCTAAGAATTGCTTCAAATATAATTTCATATTGTAAAAATTGTTGCAAGTTTAAATTTTTGTGTCGGTTGGAATATTTCAACGACCTCATCAATAACTATTTTATAAGGCTAAGTGACAAATATCCTTTGCATTGAATGGAATGTTTAGTTGTTCGATAATGATCATAGCTAATGGAAAATAAACGAAATATCAGGTGTTCCGAAAGGAGTCAAACAACGTAAAGTCGGGGGAAAACATATATGATATCAAGTGTTCCGAAAGGAGTAAAAAAACGTGAAGTCGGAGAAAAACATATACAAACTGTATAATATCAGGTGTTCCGAAAGGTTTCAAACAACGTGGAGTCGGGAAAATAACATATATTTTATCAGGTGTCAAAGTGAAGTCGGGGAAAAAACATATATATTCTTTAACAAGGATGCTTTAATGGGTCTTAATTAGGTGTTATAAAACATATTTTCGTCGTTGATACAGCTGTTTTCTTGGCCAATGTTTGTGTTCGCAGTAACATCACATGTAATGTTCAAATTCTAAAAATAATTTCCTCGTTTATTATGTTTATTTAATTTGCGGATATCAAACTTTTCCAGCCTACACACTTCAATGGTAAAACGATACCATGAATGTCTGTATAAAATACTTGTCTTCAGACAAATATATGACACTAGCAAATATTTACTTCCTGTATGTCTATATAGATAAAATATGTCGTCTTTCTTTACTCTATACATGTACTACATCCATAATCATCTATAAAAATGTTTGAATCTTTCTTCTAGTATTATCTTTTAAACAAATATTTTTTGATTCATAGCTGTGTTGTAAATTGTCAATTGTCCGTTCTAGTCATAGGAAATGATAGAATCAATATTATAATAATCTGTTATAACTATTAGATATGTACGGGTTGTGTTTGTGTGTTGTGTTGTAATATGACCTAAGATCTGCAAAGTTAATAGTGACCACTCAATAATGCTTTAAACATCTCATAACTTTCAAAACATATACAAAAATCTGATTGATTGGTTAAACTGTAATTACCTGCAGTAATTGATCAAGTCATGGATGTGTGTAATTTTAGAAAACAAGGTTATGAAAGTGATACAGAGCGCGCTGTTATAGGAGGAAACTGACAAATGGCTATATATTCAAAATTCTACCGAAAATTGAAGACAAAAAACTGATTATACAGCCATTTTTCCAAAAAGGAATGGCTATATATCAATTTCTGGGGTATGCATGGCAATATAGCAATTTTCCAGGGGTGACTCTTCTTCACAGCAAAAAGATAATCTACAAATACTATTGTGACAACCACTAGATCACAGACCACACCAGATAACATTTTTAAGATTCGGAGAGTAGCAAACTGGTAATGCCGATTATCACCATATATATATATACTCTATATGATCATGTCCTTCATCGTTACTACTAATGACCCTATGGTTCAGACTGGTTGGGAGATCAATCCGATTGAGAGGTCAAATATGTTATGTAGTGTGCAGAGATATTCCTTGAAACTAATATGAACTCTCTATTGTCTCCTGGTGTCTTTATAGAAAAGTTCCTGAAGTCTTAGCCCTTTTCTGAACAGATGTTGTTTTCTAATTGGCTGATTTATGGAAAATGTGTGACAAATGTCCTTTCGATGAACAGTTCAGGTCTAAAAGTTGTAATTTTATTGTAAACATTAATGTTGAAGGAACTATGCAAAACATTATACAAGTAAAAATCAACAATTTGAATATTGGAGATCCCAAAATTAACAATTTGAATATTGGAGATCCCAAAATAAACAATCGCGTTCTTACACTATATTGGCATCTTTGAGCACTAGTGGCAAACTCGACTAAATATTTAGTATGCAATTATAAAATCATGAATAGATCCACGGTAGAACAACCTGCAACAATGTACAAAGATAATATAATTTTAAAAATCAAGAATATTCAAAGAGGTGAAATGCAAAAATGACTGGCCATTTGTGTGTCAAGCTTAAATATTATATATTTCTTCAAAAGCTTTGACAGGAGATAGAAGATGTGATGTAAATGAAAAGAAAGCAGAACATAAAATTTCAGGCCAATTGAGGCTCCTTATTATGTAATTATAAATGTACAAAGTATGTGTTACTTTGTGTTTACTTTTCATCAGCTGTCTAAACTAGATTTAATTTCTGAGTATTAATTAAATAATAACAACACGTTTTAAGACGTGGTGTAAAGTAATAACATTGTTCTTTATTAATGTTCTTTGGTATTTGTTGCTTTAAGTGTTTGCTTTGGGTATTATCTTTCTCATAATGGAATAGCATGACTAAAAAGTCAGTTGTAACTTGTTAACTAATTTCTGTCGTACCATAGCTTGCAATTAAAAGATTGTATTTCTTATAAGACGTGCTAAACATGAAATTGACATAGTCTTGCATTAACACTTTCAAGGATGTAATATCATTTTACAAATTATGATATTTAAGGGGTCGTAAAATATTGATCGCCGGCATAAAACATGGAATATAGTCGTTTGGAACAGTTTGTCTTATTACTATCTTATTCTGAAAGGTATTATAAATTCCTGAGTTATGTGATTATAGCCATAAAGCCGCCAAGAAAAGGATAGTAAAATATCACAGAATACTGAATATTGTATGGGTATAATTTAAATATTAGAACTAGTATTTGTCAGTATACTGTAAGAAAATATATACTGTTCAATTTATTGGTTTATTTTTATTATTTCTGAGCTAATTGCTGACATATTATGAGTTCTATATTATAAGTTACCTTCTATGATATACGCCCATTTAGAGAACATGGATTTTTTGGCATGGACACCACTTGGGTGGGAGATTATGGCCCCATTTCCGGAACAATTGGTTAACTGGATTCGCTTCATGTTTTTAAAAAATTCTTTTTATAACTTTTTGGGTATAATTGACTTTTTTATTATCTCATTATTGTCTCAGGGTAGCTCTTTGTTCCGAATTACTTCTTGATCATTGTTTTATTACATTCATATTTAAATTTCAGTAAATAATATGTGAACAGTTTTAAGCCTATAACTATATACTAATTACTATTTAAGCAACACCTTGTCGTTAGGTGTAGTTCCAGATTTGACTTCCATTTTATGTGTCAATTAATTGTGAGCTTTTTCCATACGATTTCTTTCCACAATCTTCACATATCTTCATGCAATTTATATTTTTTTTAAGATTACGCAACAAATTATACCAATAAGAATTGTTCATGTCCAAATAGAACTATTTTCACAAGTCTGAACACAAAATTATCTTTTTGATTGCAGCTTTTAAACTGTTTATTTTTAATTTTGACAGTGTACATGCTAATTTGCTTGTAATGAAACTTAATTGTTATATATTTTTGATAATAATCATAAAAGTGAAATAGATTTTGTTCAATAGTGATATAATTTTTATCGATATGCTGCAGAAAGATGACGGAAAGGCAGTAATGTTAACTTAATCAACACACTTTAAAGTACATTGTATTATATTCCTACAGGCGATCATTTTAATTATTGCCTCCCAACATTTTTTCTCTCACATTTTTCACAACAAAAAGGAATTGTAGCTACCTCATGAACAGTAGTTGTATTCATAAGGAACTTTTATTTTGTAGATTGATGATTTGCGTGATGTACGGTCTTTCCTACGGATAACATATCATGCAATTAATACGTTACTATTGTGGGAAAATCAATTGGCAGATATGGCATAAGGCGAGTTCTCCATGGGATGCGAGATTATGGTTAATAAGAATGCTCCACTGATAATTAACTGTCAGTATCTAATTGTTACCATATTAAAGACATTGTATTTTGTCAGATAAGAATTCGTTTCGTTATTTATCATTTTATGCTTGAGCTTACTCGGTGTAAGAGCAGATATAACAGGTCCAAAAGTTTTATTTCCACCACTAATTTCATGTTTAATTGTGATTTCTACTTCAGTAGATAAAATCATTATATTTATTTTTTTTTCCCTGCGAAAAAACTTACACTGTATTTCTTTTACAATGTAAACCCAATCTGAAACTTTCTTCGGAAAATCATCATACATATACTGCGCAAAAAAAAAAAAAAAAGATTGTTGAACGTTGTCAGCCTTAAAAAATTCTACTTTCACTTTTGTTTTAACACAAATTCAGGTTGTTACTTTTCAATACACGCATTTTTTTTTCTCAATTATTTAAAACTACAATGTTTCTGTTGTCATACAGTTTTTGTATTATCTTGTGTATGGTTTATTTTTTATATAACAATGTAGGGATGTATTTTTTATATTACGCCATACATTTAACAATATTATTTTGAGTGGTTGCCGAATTTAGTTGCATTACACTCAAGATAAAAAAAAAAGATACAGAAGGGAAAATACCCTCTAATTTTTAACATAGAGTAACTGGTAAATATCAAATCTACTACATTTTAAAGCGAAGCACAGTAGGCTGCAATTTAATTTTATCTACATTTACCACTCATGAGTGAGTGAGCAATGTTCCAGCGAGAACAAGCTACATATCTATCAGATGATGTCCGCTTTGAACTAGACCACAAAGCTGAGGTGGATATTTATTGTGTTAATTCACTGAAACAATAGTCTACGGGTAGGCATGTCACTCCACTTATGGATATTTATTGTGTTAATTCACTGAAACAATAGTCTACGGGTAGGCATGTCACTCCACTTATGGATATCATATTAGTGTGAACTAACCAGTTCTATTACTCCTTAATGTGGTGTACTTAGCGAGGAAGCAACACATACCAATTTTATCGTCTTTGGTTCGACGAGACTGGGGCTCGAACGAATGATCTACCGCGCTCGAGCATGCTTCAATTACATTACAGATGCGGTTACATTTATACCACAGCAATCGAACTCGGCAATTTTAATATATTATTCAAGAATAATTCATGATACAGTCAAAAGAACCCACACATTCGATACAGTACAGCAGCAATCGTGGTTAGCCGTATATACAGCACTCTAGACCTTGTCTCGTAAGACGAATCTAGAGCAATGAATAGGGAGAGACATAATACATTTGTCTATTAAGCGTGTATGGATGGTACCTATATATGTTTTTTTTTTATTTGACAGCAATCTAACTCCGCAATTGTAATTTATTGTATAGAATATTTGACAGTAATCTAACTCAGCAGTTTTAATATATTCAGTATTGCATAGGATGAAAAAGATATCAACACACAGACACAGTAAATAAAGTATATAATACAAACGTCTAAGTAAGTGACAACCATACAATATATCTCCCCCACTGGATTTCTAAGTTACTTTAAATACAAGGTTAGTACTAAATATTTATATACGTCTAAACCCACCATTTTTGAGCTGACAGTTTTTGTTTTATAAATAAACGTTAGAGAATACCCAAGGGACAATACAAAATAGACAGCCCACAGAAACTGGTAACATAGGGTACACGAAGACAAACAAAACAGAAGTACAACACAATATGTGTTGTACACGAAGACAAACAAAACAGAAGTACAACACAATATGTGTTGTACACACAAACAAACATAAGACATGTGTCCTCTTACTAGTAACTGAAAGTAAACACGAACCGAACATCGTTTTTATGCGGAAATCGTAACGGACATCACAACATAGAACAAAGAACGTAGACACATAATAGAACAACACCCGCCCCCCCTAAAATCAGCAACACGGATCCCACCTAAAAACCGGGGATGAACTCAGGTGTTCGCTATCCTCGATATGATTCGAACCCACAACACCTATCGCTTAGCGAGTAATGATGGTAAACATATTTTTTGTACTTTTAAATTTGGCAGCAATTTTAATATATTATGTAGAAAGAATTCATCATACAATCATAGGAACCCACACCTTCAATATCATACAACACCAATCACGCATAGATCATATACCACTCAGCCACATCCATTAAATCAATTACCTTGTCTTTTAACGCGAATCTAGGGCAGTGATCTGCGGACTAGGCCTACAACATTTGTCTGAGCGTGTGTAGATGGCAAATATATATTGTAGATGTTAAGTATATATATTTTTCATTTTACGACAATTCAACTCGGCCATTTTAATATATTATAGGAAGTATGTAATATAGCACATTGTATAGGGTATATATGTAAGCCTCTGAGTATAATGTAGTCTACAGTCTTCCTTACGTTAAAATACCGTACACAGAAAATACATTTTAGAACGTCTAAAATATAAACAACAACAAAAAAGTAAAAATGAAAAGTGCAATGAAACAGATATGCTTTTTTTTTTTTTTTTTTTACATATAATGATGCAAGTATAAGAAAAGTTTGAAGATACCAAAGGGGCAATCAGAAGATATCAAAGGTGCAATCAGAAGATACCAAAGGGGCAATCAGATGATATCAAAGGGCAATCAGAAGATATCAAAGGGACAATCAGTAGATACCAAAGGGGCAATCAGAAGATACCAAAGGGGCAATCAGTAGATACCAAAGGGGCAATCAGTAGATATCAAAGGGGCAATCAGAAGATACCAACGGGGCAATCAGAAGATACCAAAGGGGCAATCAGAAGATACCAAAGGGGCAGTCAGTAGATACCAAAGGGGCAATCAGTAGATACCAAAGGGGCAATCAGTAGATACCAAAGGGGCAATCAGAAGATACCAAAGGGGCAATCAGTAGATACCAAAGGGGCAATCAGAAGATACTAAAGGGGCAATAAGAAGATACCAAAGGGGCAATCAGTAGATGCCAAAGGGTCAATCAGAAGATACCAAAGGGGCAATCAGAAGATACAAAAGGCAATCAGAAGATATCAAAGGGGCAATCAGAAGATACGAAAGGGGCAATTAGAAGATACCAAAGGGGCAATCAGAAGATACCAAAGAAGCAATCAGAAGATATCAAAGGTGCAATCAGAAGATATCAAATGGGCAATCAGAAGATACGAAAGGGGCAATAAGAAGATACCAAAGGGGCAATCAGAAGATACCAAAGGGGCAATCAGAAGATATCAAAGGGGCAATCAGAAGATACGAAAGGGGCAATAAGAAGATACCAAAGGGACAATCAGAAGATACCAAAGGGCAATCAAAGATACCAAAGGGGCAATCAGAAGATACCAAAGGGGCAATCAGAAGATATCAAAGGGGAAATCAGAAGATACCAAAGGGGCAATTAGAAGATACCAAAGGGGCAATCAGAAGATACCAAAGGGGCAATTAGAAGATACCAAAGAGGCAATCAGAAGATATCAAAGAGGCAATCAGAAGATACCAAAGGGGCAATTAGAAGATACCAAAGGGGCAATTAGAAGATATCAAAGGGGCAATCAGAAGATACCAAAGGGGCAATTAGAAGATACCAAAGGGGCAATTAGAAGATACCAAAGGGGCAATCAGAAGATAACAAAGGGGCAATCAGAAGATACCAAAGGGGTAATCAGAAGATATCAAAGGGGCAATCAGAAGATACCAAAGGGGCAATCAGAAGATACCAAAGGTGCAATCAGAAGATACCAAAGGGGCAATCAGAAGCTACAAGTCGAGGAAGGACAGATATTTTATACGTGTAGAATAATTTTGACAATCAATTTAATTGTAATCGTATAATAGTAGTTTTCTCATATTTTGCCTTGCAATGGGCCACCAACGACAACTGTTAACACAGGAGATGTTGTAAGTTTTCCTGTGTCTATATAGGGCGTGGTACTATACTATCCATTATACACAAAGATAAAATCAGGATTAGATAACAAAAAATAATTTAAAATAAGATTACATCCATTAAAACACTTAATAACAAAATATACTTTTGCACTAAATCAGAGTAAATATAAAGAAAAACCCATATTTCCGAATGAAGACGGAAGAGAACACCCCCAAAATAAAGGTTCCATTTTCTCATTTATTTCCAATGGAGAAAAAGTCGTCTTCTTTCTATTCTGAAATCTTTTACGGCACACACTCTCACCCATAGTCTAGAGTGTAATATGTTGGACAATCGTGATCGTAAGCTTTTGTTAATGAAAATATAGATATCTAATTTAGTGCGCACAACGAGTTTCTGGAATAACCTTCATAATATTGGAAAACTAAAGAATGTCAAAGTATTTGGGAACAAGTAAATCAAAGGACCAAAACAAGGTAGCAACAATTGGCTAAGGTTACCTTTGCCTGATGGTGATTGCCAACTGTAAATATAATATAAATATATCTAATAAATCATGTCAGTGCCGAGACCAATGATTTCATTTGACGACTACGGTGAAGGTATGTCTTTCTGTCATAATCACACTGATGACCATTCATACATTTGTGGAACTGGTGTTCTGACTCGCCAATATACTACATACGACAGTGACTACACTGACTCGCCAATATACTACATACGACAGTGACTACACTGTAGAGAATACCGAATATAATGTTAACATTTTTGTAAGTGACATTGCAAAACAAATCGTATATCCTGTGTTACTTTTTTGAAATTATGTGTATGTTTATTTGGCGACGTGTCATACAAGGTAAGGTCAAGCTGGCGAGATATAAGGATTGAATGATCTTACCAACAGATCATTCTTACTGTTGGGTCTTCTGAAAGCAAGTACTGAAGGCTCGGGAAATAGTGTGGAAAGCTTGGGATTTTTTTCAATGCCAATGTTCACGAATGATGTGTGAGTTAGGATGGTATGTAAGCACAAATGGGGATCTTATATTCTTAGCATCTCAGCACTAGAAAAAAAAACCTGATACCTTTTCCTTTCATTGTATCTCTAGTTGTTTATATGCTTTTTGAATTCATGGAGACGTTCTTTGTGCTTTCATCATTCAAGTAGAACCTCTTAACCTGACGTGCTTCGCTATAGTGGATAATCTTAGTAATGCGTCTACGATGACAGCTTTGTTGCGAAATATATTGATATTTGTCAGTGTGTTTGTAATATATATCTGCTGACATGATTCCATCTGAAAGTATATTGGTGGTGTTCAGAAATGTTTTTTTTTTGTTTCAGAAATTCCATGGGTAAATTTAATACATGGGTAGGCATCATTAGCGTGAAGAAAGCAATTTTTTAAATTTTATATTCAGATTGGTTCCACTTTAGGTAAACATCGGCAATGAATCTAAACCAAGAAATTGGTTGGTGGAGGGAAGTGTCAAATATGCAAATAAACTAAGCACACAGTTGATGGTAGCAGAATGCGAATGCGAGTCCCAAACTTGATACTTCTTTGCCATCACTTTCGGAGATAGTGTTATAAAGGGAAGTAATTCCCATGGAGAAGAGAATTGTTCTTTGAGGAAGAAGGTGTCATTTTATGTAGATAAGCTATGATATCTTGTATGTTTGTTGATATGGTTTTAGCGTAAGTGTTTATATCATATATACTATTTAAAAAAAAAAACATATTTGTTGTCCGAAATATCTAGTGTTTTAAGTTTCTTCCATTGCGGTTTTGTATATGTACTTTTGTGGTGATGTCCACACGTTAGATATTATATATATTATTACTACATTTTTATATATTTGTTCTCATTTTCATTTTATTATTCTAATTTCAATTGACTTTGCAATATGATAGCTATATCTTTATATGTTCTGCATTGTTCTATCCGAACCTGCTAATGATGATACAAATTGTACTTATATATCTAGCTAAAGGCGATAGTAAACCAGGTTAGCGACTAACGTGTAGTATTCAGGGCCGGATTAAACCAGGTTAGCGATTAACGTGTAGTATTCAGGACCGGATTAAAGCCAATTTATGCACTAAGCACCTTAGTGCCCCGCACCTTCCACTGGTATAATGTAAAAACGAACACGACCCCTTGATGCAAAGACTCAACATAATTGTCAAATGCCTAACATTAAATTCAGAATTTCCAGTCAGGCCAAACCTCTTATATTAATATCCTTTAAATATATGTTTTTCATATTTATTTGACACAGTAATTGTACTCAATATGATTTAGAGCGACAACAGAAATAGTATTTACTTATAACTAGGATAACATATATTCAATGTTTAAATGTTATAAAGGAAACAATAGAAATATTAAAAATTGTGTCTTTCAACAGGAGCCAGTATTGTCAATATTTCAACAAAAACAAAAAAGAATTAAAAATACACTTTAAAGAGTTTTCTCCTATATTTCTTATTAGTATAGTCTTTGATTAAAACATCAAAGTTAATTTGGCGCAACAAATCTGCTTCAATCATGAGCAGATATAAGTATTCCAGTCTCTCTTGTCTCATCGTTGTTCTGTTTGGATTTTTTTATACGTTTCATTTGAGAGAATGAGCGTTCAGTTGTGCAGTTTGTGACCATTAATGTTAGAAATACACCCAAGCTAATACCTACGTTTGGAAAAGCACACTCAATGTTGTCTTCTACAATTACTTTATTCGGCATGACTGAATCTAGCTTTTGCAGCTTTTGTTGCACTGAACTTATGTCGAATATGAGTGAAACTGCTGAAGCTCAGCAGATAAATTACTGTTCAAGTCATCTGGATAAGAATTAATTAGTTTTTGACAACACTCTGAGTACCTTATACTGGCTTCAGTTTATGAGGAAAGTTGCCTTTTCTGGTAAATCAATTAGGTTTACTTACATATTTGGAGATGTGTGGTGTGTTTTTGAGCCTAATATCTGACTGATAAAATAAATTGCCTTATGGCAGGAGTTTTGTGGTGCCCCTTACCCCTTGATGTCTTAAGCATGTGCTTATATTGCCTAAGGGTTAATCCAGGCCTGGTTGTATTCTGGCAACAGTAAACCAGGTTGGCGACTAAAGTGTTGTATTCTCTCAACAGTAAACCAGGTTAGCGACTTAGGTGTTGTATTCTGGCAACAGTAAACCAGGTTAGCGACTAAAGTGTTGTATTCTGGCAACAGTAAATCAGGTTAGCAACTAAAGTGTTGTATTCTGGCAACAGTAAATCAGGTTAGCGACTAAAGTGTTGTATTCTCTCAACAGTAAATCAGGTTAGCGACTAAAGTGTTGTATTCTGGCAACAGTAAATCAGATTAGCGACTAAAGTGTTGTATTCTCTCAACAGTAAACCAGGTTAGCAACTAAAGTGTTGTATTCTGGCAACAGTAAATCAGGTTAGCGACTAAAGTGTTGTATTCTGGCAACAGTAAATCAGGTTAGCAACTAAAGTGTTGTATTCTCTCAACAGTAAATCAGGTTAGCGACTAAAGTGTTGTATTCTGGCAACAGTAAATCAGGTTAGCGACTTAAGTGTTGTATTCTGGCAACAGTAAACCAGGTTAGCGACTTAAGTGTTGTATTCTGGCAACAGTAAATCAGGTTAGCGACTAAAGTGTTGTATTCTCTCAACAGTAAACCAGGTTAGCGACTAAAGGGGTATAGTATGGCAATAGTAAGACAGACGGGAGATTATAGGGTCTAGTCTGGTATAAATTATGATATTTTAATAGGTAGAAAATGACTGTGGCCAACTCTGAAGTGTAGAGACGATTAATTCTGGAATCGATTATCTAGTTTGGATTATATTGTACGGAAACTGGAAAGGGCCACACCAGCATCTTGTTCTAATTTGCTATAGCAAATTATCAATCTGTTATTATTTTAACAGAATAATCAACAACAAAATATATATACTTGTGTGGTCCGTCTCATCTTCCGTAATATTGCGTTGTATATGTTTGTTATTTTAAATCCGATATAGTTCAAGGACATACCTGGTATAATCATCAGGTGTGATTGTTTTATTTTTAATTTAAAATGTAATAACAAAGACTTTTAGCTATTTAATTAGATCTCCATAGTATAAACTTTTCATACGTTGTTTACTAATATAGAATACGTATATCAGTGATATTGTGACCAATGATATGTTGACCACTTTATTACCAATCGCCTGTCATACATGTTCCCGTTATTTGTTTGTGTATGTTCTTGCATACTGCTGCGGGTATTTGTAATATTACTTTGCCTTAAATATGCTTATTATGGTTATGATCACGTGTGTAGGATATGAAAATCGAATGTATTATTTATTTTCATCTACATGTTATCATCTGTTTGAACCGGTTATTACTGATTATTGATGCCGTACAGTGTCTGAGACATAGAAGAGACCTGAAGTAAAATCATACTTTAATTTGTCTCCATGGTAACGACAAAGAAATCTTATGTCATAAGCATTTTTATTCACATTACGCCCTGTAATTAAATGGTAGAATTTCACCCTTTTGACTTGTTAGACAAACTGCGCATCATCGGTCATGTTTTTTATACGACGTTTCAAAAAATGGACAGATTAAGCTGGAATTCTTATTAGGATTAAACGTCTTTTGGATGTCTTTGGTGACACACTAACATCAAACAACATACCGAAAGGTCATGTAACCTTTCATTAAACTATGACCGTGCAAACACATGTAACATTTAGATACATAAAAATGTATTAACCTTTCAGACAACAGCTCCCAGTGTGTGCTCGGTTTTTAATGTAGTCTCATCGCTGATTTGACGGTTAAAATGTGATTCCTGACATGTTTCTATACAGAGTGTCGTTATTAGTTTTAATAATGTATTGCCTAAATAATGACAAAATGATCACACACAAGTTTTTCAACATAGTATTATAATATAATTACAATATACAATATAGCATGTGTCATTATTATACATTTTTACTATGAAATAATTATGAAGACATGAAACAACAAAATGTAGCAGAAAAGCACTGTGACAATGGACAACCATTACGCATAACTAATCAAACAGACCGCAATATCAAAAACAGGGATACCGTATCACATGTCTGTACTTACTGTATTAATAATATACTCTTTCGCCTGTTCAAGTGAACTTTAAGTTCACATTCATGTTAATAAAGATATGTTATCAGCGATGGGTTATCCATTGTCACATACTACTGACATACAAAAAGAAAAAGGAAAAGAAAAATACACAAAAAACAACAGAAGTAATAATTCGATGCCAACCATCAATGGTGAACAATATCTACATCAGAACACGTAATGATACAGTACTAATAGTTAATTTGTGGTGACACGGCCTGAGTCATGAATAATTTTTTGAACTAGTAAGAATATGTGTTTCTTGATTTCGTCGTTTAACATTTCATTGCCAGGCATGAGTATAAGAACTCTAAAAGCGTCCTTTATTCTCGAACCAAAAGTCATTCTTGTGTTATTATATCTTGTAAAAATTGTTCCTTTTTGTAACTGAATGTATTGATTTATTTTGAAACCAAGATGGATAACTACTATACGTCTGCACAGTGAAACTTCAAAACTTCACATGATTTTATGCTAAATAATTCAATTTAACATTTTGTAGATTTTTGTTCTTGTATATTTTGTTAAATATAAAAGTTATGCTGTAATATTTAAATGTTTTTAAAAACAATCTGACTTTTAACATTAAAATGTTTTTTTTTAATACCATTAACGCCTCTTTCAACGAATATGCTAATTAAAAGGCTACATGCAATCCATTCACATGCTGTAATAAACAATAAAAAAAAAAGACAGATATATAATATGTACTTACTTGACACTATACCTATAAAATATTGTAGTAGTGGTTAAACTGGTGACATTCACATCAAACACCGAGGTCAATTGAAATATACTAGGGTTAATACTCAAATATATGTTAATGTTGTCCTAAAACTAAGGACGTCAGGGTGAATTAAAAGGAGAATGGTTCAGAGAACAATTCTAATGTCTATCACAAGACGACGTCACTTCGAATTTGACAGTACTAATACCGTGATTCTAACAAAAAGCTAGTTTTGACCTTCCAAGTTCATGGAAAATGTCACTTCCGGTCTGCTTCAAAAGACAACCTCCGGTTCCGTGAAGTTGCGATCTCAATTGCCCTCCACTTTCATGTTTTACGCGTAGGTCAAGGTATGAAGCTGACCT
Source organism: Gigantidas platifrons (assembly GCA_002080005.1). Taxonomy (NCBI): domain Eukaryota; kingdom Metazoa; phylum Mollusca; class Bivalvia; order Mytilida; family Modiolidae; genus Gigantidas; species Gigantidas platifrons. The sequence goes on along the minus strand of MJUT01019186.1, from coordinate 266,775 downwards.
AGCTATATTTTTGATGTGATCAATGTTATCACCAAACTTAGAATATATTTAATGGAAGAACAGCATCTGTATAGTAGAAGGTGACATTAAAGGATTGTACTAGCTTCTTTCAGTTTTTCTCTAAAAATCCCCTGCATGAAGTCTGCTTCATACGAATAAAGGAGCAAGTCTGTGGGAATGGAACACAGTTGGAACTCATATAAATGCCGGCTGTATGTTGTTCTCTCCAACGAAACATAGCAAATTGGTTGTCAGTCAAAGCTCGAACATTTTCATGATGCCAGTTTCAAAAACCTTTTTGAAAATCAGAGAGGGTTTGTTTTTCAAAATAAGATTTATCCCTTATTAAAAAGGCATTTGTATCTACGCTGGTTTTTTTATATTTATATTAAACAAAGTTAAATTCTTGTCTTCTGTCGTTTAGTTTTTAGTGGGGTATTGTTGTGTAGAGGGTACAGATGTAGGATGTTTCAATGCTATTGCACGCGGACCTTGGTTGTATATACTACAACATATCTTTAGATATTTTATTTTTAGTGAAAGGTAGAATTTACACATCGATAAACTGATTCAAATTGTATTTAATTATATATATTCCAATTCAGAGTAACAATAACACCCTTTCAAAAATTTCGCTGAATGACAATATTCAAGAGTCAGCCATTTTGATTCTGATACTATTTGTAACAATTAGATTAATTAACAGTGGGAGCAAAACAAATTGACAGAATGCATTAAACTACCACGGTGGTCATCCATCCTAAATCTATGATTATTATTTAAAGTGTGATTATAATACAACATTTTAATTTCATTTGCTATTCTTCATTCTGGACTGGTAATTAAGTTACAGTCATCATATCAATCTAGTTTTGCTTTCAAGAATTGGTAAGCTACATTTTGTTAAGTCACGTCAACGTGAGCCCTTACGGGTTTGTGCCATATCTTTACGAGCGTCATATCAGAAAAGAAGGAGCAATTAAATAAGATATTTTTATATTAGATAGCGTTTTAACTACCTATATTTAGAAATGTTTCATAAAATTGTTCTACATTATCTGATCAAACAGAAACTTGTTCTCGTCATGATATAACTAGAAAATTAAACAACTATCATTCACTCGATCATTAATACTGTGTACGTCCAAATATACAAATATAGAAATAGTGTACCCGATTAGATATAGCGCAACCGATGCTTGTTATTTTAGTACGACACATTTAATATTGTAAGTACCACAATATGTCATTGCTAATATTTGTTTGTATGCTTTCTTAATTATCTCCAGTTTAGATCAGAAATATTGTCAGTCTGTGCTTCCCCAAGTGACCATTAAATCCAATCCGGAAAGATTAACTGTAACGAGGTTAATTTACATTTAATGGGTTGGAGAAAAATACAGGAAATTTAGCTTTCCTTTGATTAAATTTAAATTGTTTGAACCAATCGGTAAAACTTGTAATTAAGGAAAATAATAAAGAACGTGATTTCTCCAGGTAAATTGAAGAAAAATTATCAGGACAGACTTGAAAATCAATGATATAAGTTGTGACAAAACACAATATTTCCTTTGCAATTTAAGAAATATTGGTAAAAATTGTTGTTTTGTTTAATAATGATCTAAATAAAAACTTTATAGAAATTTTGATTACCTCACAAAAAGTGTCATATTTAAACATTTTGACTGTTAGAATTTCATTGAATTTCACAAAAACGAAACAGTCTAACGTCAGTTAACAGGTAAAATACTGTTACCAAAGAATTATATGACTTCTATTTTTGGTTTCCCATGTCGGTAATTAAATAAATAACATAATTTACTAGAAACTTTCGACTGTTAGAATATTTTAATTCAATATCATTGGGCTTGCTATATTAATATGGGCATCAATATTTACTCTATGGCATTAAACAATGGAACTGAAAACGAAAATGCAACCAATCCTCATTAATTTGAATTCTAAGGTAAAATTAAGTTTAGAGTAATTATTTCATATATTTCAAAATTTAAGCCGAATTACTCGAATGCTCGGATGATCCACCGATTCTTTCTATTAAAAACCGAGTTCTACTGTATTAGATTAAAAGCAGTACTAAGATCATTTAATGAACAATAACGCTGCGTTTTCATGTAGGAGAAAAGTTTGAAGATATCAAACAGAATCCGTAAACGGAAGGACAGACAATACAATTGCCAAAATAAAAAAACAAAAGGGACAAACAATGATCTACAAAACACTAACCCAACCTAAAACACCGAGAGTTAACTCATGTACTCTAGCTACAAACCCAGTGATAAGTCATGAATGAGGAAAAGACCGGAGAGTGATTACGACAAACCGAGAGTTAAGTCAGGTACTCTAGCTACAAACCCAGTGATAAGTCATGAATGAGGAAAAGACCGGAGAGTGATTACGACAAACAGAGAGTTAACTCAGGTACTCTAGCTACAAACCCAGTGATAAGTCATGAATGAGGAAAAGACCGGAGAGTGATTACGACAAACCGAGAGTTAACTCAGGTACTCTAGCTACAAACCCAGTGATAAGTCATGAATGAGGAAAAGACCGGAGAGTGATTACGACAAACAGAGAGTTAAGTCAGGTACTCTAGCTACAAACCCAGTGATAAGTCATGAATG
>MJUT01019186.1:241497-256523 GCA_002080005.1 Gigantidas platifrons | reverse complement strand
TCAGGTACTCTATCTACAAACCCAGTGATAAGTCATGAATGAGGAAAAGACAGGAGAGTGATTACGACAAACAGAGAGTTAACTCAGGTACTCTATCTACAAACCCAGTGATAAGTCATGAATGAGGAAAAGACAGGAGAGTGATTACGACAAACAGAGAGTTAACTCAGGTACTCTAGCTACAAACCCAGTGATAAGTCATGAATGAGGAAAGGACCGGAGAGTGATTACGACAAACAGAACATATCACGTGGTCATTCGTGATACAGATATTCCGTAGCGATTAACCAAGTCATGGTGGCGACTGTAAGACTTCCCAGATGATGCAATGGAGAATCTGAATGTCTCAATATGAGGAGTAATGTTTTTTCTCTAAAATATGGCTCTAAGAAGACAACATTGAATCTTCAATTTTCCTAAATGGGCTAGTTAATAGGAATGAGATACTAACCCTTCCAGTACACCTGATTTAACGTCCGTCTGTATACTAGTATGTGTGTGGCGTTCGCGTTGCTCTATGTTTATGCTGCATGTATGATGATGTTCATGCTTTTTCAATGTAAAAATGAATTTTCAGACCGTTACTGCCGTATCCTTGTCGAGTTTGTTTTATATTTTTGCTTGTCTATAATGTAGTTTATTTGAGGAAGAGGGTGATGATATTACCTAATTATTGGATATTTATTGAATGGTGAAGCCTTACATCATTTCATTTGGCAAACATTATAAAGCTAAATTGTCACTTTCAAAAAGTATATGAAAATGACAAATTGATATCTGTAATTCTGTTATTGTGATATATTATTTAGCTGACTATATATATATCCAAAGGTGAAAAATTCAATGATGGAACCGATTTGTTCCTATAGTCTTCCTGGAGAACATTGATAAATTCCACTTCATATAAAACCAGTATTTTCTGGGGGTTTTTAAGAGAGAATCTCGTGTGGTATATCCTGAACGTTTAGTCATTCCTTCTGAGACAAAGTTGAAGGAAATAAAATAAACATCCAGGGTATACCACTCGATATTTCCTCTTAAAAACCCTTCACAAGTGTATAGTACAATGTGCATATGTGTCCATAAATGGAAGTCAACGATCATCCTTATGGTATTGGCATTTTAATATTGAAAAAGCATATCAAATTTATTGTTTCATTATAAAGTGTTTTTATTGAGCAGGGTGTTGGCATTTTGATTTTTCGCTTGTTAAGAAATGAGCGACCATTATTTTTAATAATATATTTATGAAAAAAAAAAATATTTTCAAAAATGTGTTGTAAACCCATACCCCACTATTCGTACCAATTTACGATAGAAATGCTTAAAATACCGATGAAATTAATTGATTCCCAAATGGGACAAGCTTTACTACCATGATCATCTTATTCATGATGACCTCTCTGTGAACCCATTCGGAAGATGCACAGAAGCTGATTGCGCACCACCTGTGTTGACGAGCATTTAAGTTTGTCCAATTGTCGTTTGCATTTGACTTTTTCCTCCATCACATAGCATCTTTATGACCTCAATGATATAGCTCTCCACTTACACGTTTTCATCGATAAAATATGTTTTTGAAAGAACTAGTAAATTTCCATGCCACGTGTTATTCAAAGTCCATGACAACAACAGGTACGAATCCCACTTCGGCAAATATAGGTCAGTGATATATGAATAGTTACTTTTCACAGATTGGTATGTTAATCAATTATTAAAGTTTAAAGATATCAAATGAGTAATCAGAACCATAAATGGAGGAAGGATTGAAAATACAATGGCTAAGCTAAAAGGGAAAAAAGACAAACAATAATCTACAATACCGGGTATACTATTCTCTGTCACATGATCCATTTTTTCCCCATAATATGGTACTTAGTTTTTATATGCCATTTTGCATTGACAATCAAATACTGCACTCCTTCACAAGGTAAAAGGTCCACGTATTATATTCTCCCTTCACAATTTGAATGAATGAATAAATACGTCCTTCACTTTCTCTTCGGAGATTTCATAACACATAGTTGCCATCTTTGTTTTTAATGGGATGCTAAGGTGTTTATTTCGCATCTTTAATTTTGCCTCTACACTTTCTGCTCATGTTAAAGAGGGAAGAAACCAAACCTAAGATGTACGTTCATTTTTAACAATACATGTAGATGTAACGATACAATTTAGGAATTTCTATCTTTTTAAATAACCAATAATTTAGTCGAGCAGACGGTTTAAAATTTTCGTATTTGTCTTTTTTGTGTGTCGCCATTTTGTAGAACTCTTCGTTGTTGAAGAGCACACAAATTGCATTATTTTACATTACATCCATCTATTCCGATTTCCTTCCAAAATAATATTCGATAACGAAACAAATTCTAAAATAGCCGAAGATAAGCAAAATTCTCGAACTGCATAAATTTTTCACACAAATAAAATATTATCTTAAACAATATTTGAGGTGGGTTGTTAATCAGTGTTCTGAAATATGGTTGGAGTAGTGCAAAACAATTAAAAAACAAAGATGATTGATCGAATTAATTTTTGATGATTATTAATGATTTGGTTTCCCTCTAAGTCATTTCCGAGTTAAATATGACAACAATGTTATCTTACATTATCAGACAATATTTTGTATTTCTTTTACCCAACGGTTGACAGTAAGAAGAATTCCGAGAACATTGGGTAAAATGCACCCAAGTTTCACTTCCGGTATAAACAATGACCAAAAACACCATGTTAGATCATCTATGAAACGCGGTAAGTAGTTTTCATATCCGACCGTTTGAACTGACTAGAAAATCGGTGACACAGAGTTTATACAGAAAACTAAAGATTGAGTAGCCTGAATTCCACAAAAAACGGAAGTGAATGCAGGTGTTCCAGAAGGGTAAGCAGTTTATTTATAAAGACATTGGCTATTTGGGGATACTCACATATCGGATAAACATGTCCGTTTTAGTTTTATAAAACCAACAATATAGTCATCACACACACAATTTCATTTGTATTTCCTAAAATCCCACACTACACAATCTACTTTCAGTCATAAAGATTATCACATGACCGGACTCTGGTTCAGCAGATTTTGGCTATCCTGTTTTATTGCTCCTAAAGATTATCACATGACGGGACTCTGGTTCAGCAGATTTTGGCTATCCTGTATTATTGCTCCTAAAGATTATCACATGACTAGACTGTGGTTCAACAGATTTTGGCTATCCTGTATTATTGCTCCTAAAGATTATCACATGACTAGACTGTGGTTCAACAGATTTTGGCTACCCTGTTTATGCCCGTTTGTTTTATTACTCCTAAAGATTATTAAACTATTTGACTATCCAATCTTTTGACTGAGCGTACTGGATGAAGGTAATTACATAAATACGTAAAGCGCACTAAATTAGATATCTAAGTTTTCATTAGAACAAACAGAAGTAACGGGATTATTATACCTGTCATATACTATTGCAGTACACTCTTTACAATATATGGACTCGAAAATGTAAATAACAAATACAGATAGTTAACATATACACAGGTAAGTAATTAACTAATGAAACTTTTAAACTCGGACAATACTCCTAAAGGGTACACGTAGCTAACTGCCTTCTAATGTGAACTGGGGGCATCCAAGTCAGAGAATACAAATTATATAAATTGATAGTCCGGATGTAAAACAACACTGGTACAACACGAAGTTTGAACGTAAAGACAGCTCAGACAACATGAACTACAGGACACACAAACAGGAGTGAGACTAAGTGTTAGACTTAGAGTAATTATTGATTCTTTCTTTACTAGTATTATGTTCATTATGGCTGATTCTGTTGGTTCACATGTTCATGTATCAAAACTTCCTTAATCATTTGTTTTACCAAAATATGTCATAACCGAATATTTGTTATAGTCTTTATAAAGTGTACAGACTCAGAGGTTATGTAAATGTCGTTTTATCCAACAATTTCATGTGGGCTGCATATTGATAATTCGAAGGTTCAGTGGTCCTAAGGTGCATTAGACCGATTACTAATTATTATATTTACAATCTTTCTTTTTCGAGGATTCTTTCTGGCCTTAGATATTAACATGTAAATTAGAGGGGAGACAATAGTCTAGAATAGAACCAACATGGAAACTCAACAACAACAGTAAAAATTATGTCAAAATGAAAATTTATGAAAATTTATGTTGTTTTTGGTTTTTGTTTGTTTGTTTGGTTTTTTTTATTTTGTGAGTGTATGATCATTATTTTATGTAATGAAATTATACATCGTTAAAAGTTCGTTTTTCAAAACATGCGTGTATGTTGCAAAACAAGGGGAGTTGTTTTTTTATAATGTGTTCGTTTGTTTATTTTCCCCTGTACAAATGAGTTTGTAAACAAACAGGGACCAGAAGTGAGCTACCATGGGCTGCTACGGCTATTTGTAAAGAAGGAGATTGTTCAATAAACTCTATATATTTATTTACAAAATACGTCAAAGGTAGAACAAACTCTCCGAACATTTGGATTTTAGATCATTTTAATAAGCATAATTGTATTTCTTGCTGTTTATACATGTATGTATGCATAAAATTAGAGCATATGTTAGAAACTCTTTAATAGGAAGCTAAAAGCTAAATTTAAACAGAAAGATAAATAACGGTCCACAAAATGAGACACAGAAAACTGAACATTGAGCAACACGAACCCCACTAAAAACCTGGAGTTAACACATGTGCTCCGGAAGAGTAAGCAGGTCTGCTCCACTAGTGGCACCAGTCGTATAACTCAAGTTTAAAATGTAGCAGTTTTAATCATTTGTGAACAAATTAATGTTTTATAAAGATGACGATCTCGAATTGATTGTGGGGTTTACCATCAAAGGACTCAGGACAAGAGTTCCCAATTGTTCTAGAAGGCATTGGTGGGGCTAACGTGTCATATAAACACGGAAAGCACAATCACGTGACTTTTGAGCTCCATTTACATTGAGGTACTAATATTGTGCTCCAATCTGAGCGAACCTCGGGTTTGCTATAAATAAGTGTGCTCAATAGAAAATCAATGCACTTTATTGATTATTAGAAGGCACTATCTGTCACGACTGTCGGAGATTGAAAGAATTTAGATCAGTCAAATATTAATTATATAGACAGTATTGTGCCAAATGTGAGTGAAATGTTCTTCATTACCGTAAAGCCCTATACAGTTCATATAAAACTATATTTGTTTAAAAATACTTTCATGTTTTTTTTTTTCACTAAATTTGTATCACTTAAAGTAAACGTTTTAAAGTTTCTTATGCAAATATTGCATAAATTTTACAAACAATTGTTCGAGTATTTCAAGTTAAACATAAATTAGAATTTTTAAACTGTGATATCAGATATTCAAAGTTGCTGTAGCGAATAAAGTAATTCTGATATTACTATATTAATCTGTAGAATATTGTGTTTTAAAATGTTTTTTTTTTTATTTCATTTAAATTGACAAAAATTTGATTCACTTATAGTGTAATAAATTATTTTATATTCATATAAATAAATTTTAGAGTCACATGTCATTTTATATGTGTTTTGATTGGTTTAATAAGTCGAGGTTATTTGTCAATGAACGGAATCTAAAAATAGACGTTGTTCTCAAAGCGTCGCGTGCCGTTTTCATCAGGTGATTTTCTTTAAACGAGGCACCTTTGGGGTTATTTAAATTTATTTCCGATTATTTGCCTTATTTTGAAAAAATATTTTTCAATATCATAGCAAAAAATTTGAATTAATTTATAAGGATTGATCAAAATTATGTGTTCGGTTCATTCGAAATAACCTCAATCTGGTTGTACACACCCTTGCATATATACAAACGCGTAACCCGCTACGCGTGTTACCCGGTGTGTACAACCTGATTGAGGTTATTTCTTCATGAACCGAAAAAAAATTGCGATGAATCCTTAAATTGATTATTTTCCCATGAAATACAATATTTACGAAATTGTATCCGTGGAACAGAAATATTGCGTAAAGTCAAAATAATGAATGATAAATATTTTTTTCAAACATTCTGACAATTTGCCAAGTACAAAGCCTCTTCGAATTCTATTAGACTTTACATCGAATAGCTTGCCAAACTTTTAATGCTCTTTTTTACTGTTTATTTTCATTTAAAAGTTAAATTTCCGGAATATTCTGACGACATATATTAATTTACTAATTCAGACGTCATTTTTTAAAACTGGACAAGGTACTATATCTTAACAAGGACAGAGAACAACCAGAAATGCAAGAATAGTAACCACTTTGATGTAGGTAATTTACAGGATTTCACAGGCACTTTTCTCTATCTACCTTGCTTTACAATCCACACGAATATACAGATCTCTATATTCGCGTGGGCGCCCCATTCGCACCGACACTGAAGATAGGTTGATCTAGAAAAGTGCCTGAGCTGGAATCTCCAAACTTTACTCAACTATCGCCGTGGTATTAATGTTGCTACTTATAATACCTGTATAGGTGAGTGATGCTGTGGGTGGCATTTCTCTATTCTAAAGACCTGCTGTCGTGCAACCATGACACAGAAAATGATTTGTGGGTTAGGTATTTAACACGTACACAATGGTGTTCGCGACAGTGTGGGTAACATTAATCCCGAGGCTGTTCTAAAGTGATGGCGTTTGGTGGGCAATAGTAAAACAGAGTAGAAATGTCAATGGATTTTACATTCTATTTCAAATGAAGATTGATGAGTAGGATTAGTTTTGAAAGGATGCAGTATAACAGTCAAGTTGATATTACATGGATCTTCTTCTTATCTTTGTATTTTATTTTTCAATACGTATTGTATTTCCGGAAGAAACATGGTCAGGATTTGTCATCATTTAACCCAAATCTTCATTGTAAAATAAACTGTTTGCCTCGCTCCACTCTGAAAGCTCGTGTGATATAAATCCATAGATTGATCATGTGTATTTTATTTACATGTGTTGAGTATGATCCATTACAAAATAAAGTTTTATCTGCTTCATCTCTCCGTGGTGTCCGATTTGTTTCTTTAGTAATTTTTTATTTCCTCATAACATTTATTTTTATCATTATACTGAACTTTTTACGTTGTTTTATATTGTTGTTGTTTTTTTCATTGAGGTGATGATTTCATCTCTTTCTTGTTTCCTTCCGTGTTATAATACCTTAAAGTACTACAGATATGCATCCAATATTCTTTAATTTCTTTTTCATATTTAATCAAATGGATTAACAATTTCTTACAACACTGAACGTATTGTTTCAATAATGTATTCAAACGCGTCGGTATAAAAATCAAAGTTATGGATATTTCAATCAGCATAGTAATAAAAATTTTTTTTTTCTAATATTCCATTTTTATATCAATTTGGAAGTTTTTAAATCTAGAATATTAAACTACATAAGCATACTACAACGATAAATTCTTACCTTTTATAAAGGGAATGTTAAATATTAAGAAAACGAACACTTGAATGTACTCCATGTTGATTGCTTTTACAAGCACGTGTATATGTCATATTATCATATCAATACTTAAGAACTCAATCTAGAACCACCTGAACATAATTAACTCTTAGTTTACAAAAACAATCAATTTTCCACGTTAAGGTGTAAAACAAATCTTTACGATTCTCTAAAATTCCAATGAGCATTGTTTTCATAAATGATTCAAAGGAGCAAATCCTTCCGTCCAATAGACGAGCAGGTATCTAAAAGGAATCGATCTGTTGGACGAGTGTTGGGATACGCCGAGGAGTTCTTATATTCTGATATCAATTATGATAGGAAAGAAAACAGATTCCCTCTATAATTAATATCATTTATCATGCCTATTGTCAAAAAACTTGCAAGATTTGATATTAATTTTGCATTTTGTAAATAAGCCAAGATACTGCTGCACTGCATTCAATAAACATTTTAATTCATCGTTTATTACTTTTAGTCAAAGTTTCTTCTTGCTGACGCTTTCTTATCGAAAGTTAAATTAGAACGAAACTATTGAAAGAAGCAATATGTATTGTAGTTTTCTTACAATCAATACTTATTTTCACTTGCTCTTAATTGTGTTAGTAAAAAACAGTTGGGTTAACGGTTCATTTGTGAACCTTGTTGGCGCCGTCGTATGTCAACTGATCAGAGGCGAGCAAACACAAATAAACTATGTTATAATATGTATCAGTTAAAAATAACATTGTTTTCTCGTGCAAAATGGTATTACTCATAACGGCAATATAATACAAGACCCGTATCGAGTATAAATCTGGCTAATAAAACATCTTAATACGTAAGAAAAATTGTTTTTGGGGAATGACAACTGTTGTAACCAATTTCATCAGAGATGGAATGATCTAAAGATAAGACTGTTAGAGATCAAACCACCATATGCAGCAAAATAATTAGTATCAAGAAATGTAGTCATATTTTATAAAGAAAGGTTATGTACTATAGGGTCACTTTCATTTTAAAGTCTGTTAGAAAATGCATCTAAAGTTAATAATCAGCAATATCTTCAATACATGGAATTGGATTTCGATTTTTGTACCCTTTTTTTAGAGATTAATTTCTAAAATTAAGTAAGCTTATAAAAGAAGATCTCCAGTGAATGAGTTATAAATAAATATCAAGTTACACTTTCTTTGTGAACACAAAAATGGGGACAACTTGTCAACAAATGGCTGTGTATTATTGAAAATTAATTTAATAGTTTTTATGTTTTTGTCTTTCTATCATTTTCCTCTCTATCCAGTCGTATAAATACAAATTTATTGGCAACTTTTTTCACGTATCGAAATGGAATGTTGACAGACTGGAAGTCACAATTCCACATTGAGTGTCCTCCTCTAAAATAAAGCTTTTACAATATTCAAAAAATCTATAATGAAAAAAAGTTCAAACAGTGATAGTTAATTAAAATTCAACCAATATCAACAAAACAAACAACCACCTCTCATGAAAAAACACGAAGTATGACAATGAAATCTATCTCCTATTCTACTAACAATTAGTAACATACAAGTTATTTTTTTCAGAAGTATTTACATAATTTTAATTATTTCGAGGTTTAACAGACCAAAGCTTGTATGAGTAAAAGAAATTAATTGGGGACATATATACACATTGACTCACAAAATACGCTGGAAAAACCGAATTATATAACAAGAAACACAATTGAGCGTTTTTCGGTACTTTTTTCTATTACAAAAACATGCATTATGTGTGCAAAATGGATTCATACGGTCAAAGATTTAAGAGAATATTTGTATATTTTTTTAGGAATTCTCTTTTATGACAATATGCATATCTTCATTGTGAGTGATATATCTCCCAAAGTTGTTACGAGTTATATGAAACCTGACTGAGTGGAGCTACATGTCTAACCGAGTGAAATGTTGTCCACCACGAAAAATCTTTAGTATATTGGTCTATAGTGAACAGTGAATATCATAATCATCTCATCAAAATGTATCTTATTCTTGCCATCACATGATTGAAAATCACTTATAGCATCATAGTTTTCTGCACTTTATATCTCACGATTTACCTACCGACAAATGTTCGTTTATTTCGTTACATCTCACAATTTACCTATCGATAAATGTACGTATTATTTCGTTACATTTCACGATTAACCAATCGGTACATTTCACAATTTACCTATCGATATATGTTCGTATTATTTCGTTACATCTCACGATTTACCTATCGATAAACGTTTGTATTGTTTCACTACATCCCACGATTTACCTACCGACAAAATCGTTTGTTTCGTTACATCTCACGATTTGCCTACCGTCAAATGTTCGTTTTATTTCGTTGCATCTCATGATTTAATTACAGATAAATGTTTGTATTATATTCAGTCAAGTTGATGCAGAGTAAGTTTAAGCCTATACTTATGCATACACTTCTAGTTTTGTAATATACTGTTACATATTCTTCACCACAAACTCTTGTAAAACATGATCAATCCTGAATTATTTACATGTGTTTAGTAAAAATAAATGCGTTACAAAGTTTGATTTATTTTCTTTCAACTGGAAATCTTGTAAAAGATTTTTTATCTTTCTGAATGTGTTGCTATTTTAAACAAATGTTACAAACGTTAGCTGTAATGCCGATGTAATGCAACAAATTGATTGAAGTCGGTTATCTGAAAGGGAGTCTATCAGAGCGAATTATTCATGCTTATTTGAGTTTCAAATATTCCGTCATGCCTGTCAGTCTTTACTTTTGTCCAAAAGGAAAAAAAACAAATATGGAATCTTTGTTAAGGGTGGGGAATATTGGTGTTATGGCAACGTTCACCAAGTTTTCTATTTTATTTGACATATATGAAACTAGAACGAGTATAAGGAATTAACTAGTAAAACTCCGGTCTTCAGGTGACTGGGGATGGTAACACCTGAGACTATTGAGGAGAGGACTCACGTTAGTGGTACGTGTCAAGGATTGATAAAAGGAATACAAAAAAGTCCCCATTTGTGTGTACTATGAACTCTGAATATCGAAACAAACACCGCTCAATTGAAGGATATTAGTTTGTACATTTGAGATAGCGTTTGCCAAATTAAACAAAAACATGTTCCACATACTTTTGTCAATTTTCATCCTTACGGTCGAAAACTCGCGCAAAGGTTATCATAAAACTAAACTGAATACTAGTACTTGGTTTCAGAAACAGTTGAGGAATAGCGCTATATATGGTATATATGTTTGTCTTCATTCATTCTGGTTTGCGATCAGATTTCATTCAGCTATATAGAAATTACATACATTTATAGAACACCAATACTGCGTTCAGTTGTGGTTCTTTGTTATATTGTAGGGTTTGTTTAGTATGCTATGTATTTCCATCATTATAAATATTTTAATGCTGTGCACGTTTCTTTGAATAAAGTAAATATACTAGTATATACAGTTTTTCGTTCATGTTGGGAGGAAGAAAAATTTGATAAACAAAACATAAATTTACTTAGTAATCTAAGATCAACCCCATATTTTGAGAACAAATCGCATCTTTATTTATCAATTGTTTGCTAAAGTTTTCATCAGTCACCACAGTAAACATCTTTTTCATCCTGTGACAGTGGCGTCAATTTTTACGTTCCATTATTTGAGTGGGAATACGTCTGGACCTCTCCCCTGCCCCCTCTCCTTAAAGAAAAAAGAAACACTTAAAAAAATCGGTGAATATATAATAATTTACAAAATAATCACATGATATGGTTTGAATCGATGAAAAATAGTCTAAAAATATACTGTATAATAATTTTCATTATATTTTGTGGATGGTTTTGTTTTATGGTGTTTAACGCCACTTTCAACAATATTTCAGTTATATCGTGGTGGTATATTTTGTGCAAACGTAATTGTTACATTAGGATATTTTTAACATAATTATAGCGATTGTGTGAAAAATATAATAAATGAAAAAAAAGCAAAACACAAAAAAAAACCAACCGCAAATGGTGGTAAAAATTCTGTCAAACTGTCTTTCTAAATCCACTTCTTCAGTTTAACTTGGATTACTTGCTATCAATACATAGACATTTCATTTCTTTACTTTTTTTAGGGGCCCGGTTTGGGGTTTAAGTTATTGTTAGACGAATGATCTCTTACATCCTAATTAGATATAGTATTTCTGTATGTCAGTGACGTTTAGAGTTTTAATATTTATGTATGCCCGTAACGTATCCTTTTTTCTTTACCTAATGTTATTGTTAAATTTGGTGTAAGATGGAAGAACAACATTCAAAAGTTGAAAAAACAATGGCTTCAATATAAATATACGCGTTATTCCATTGATTCTTCATAACAATTTTAGTTCCGAAAGAATGAAGTGAAAACATATTATGTAGGCACAGACGACAGAATAAAGGACGCGGGTTTTTGATAAGAACACGGTGAGTGACAGATGTATTATTTAATGTTTCCGAGAAAAGAGTGATCGGGTTGAAACGTCACTCACGCATACCGGTAAGAATGGAAATTACTTCTGTATTGATCCTTAAGATTATCAATCAGTCTAATCGATGGAACAAACTTAAGGAATACGTCTCTGGAGGGCCGTGATAACAAAAAACAAGCGTAAAATGGTCAATTACAGGTGTCCCATTCCGTTTTATTTCTCTAACAACCCTTCCACAAATATTTTATATCTTTCTGGACAAACAAGTTCTAATAGAGAATCAATTGATATGTTTACACTTCGACATGCAAATTTGCCAATAAATGAATACGTTTGTTTAATTATTTACTTTTATTATGGATTTTGTAAGACAATTCTCTATTACCCTTTAACTTTCTTATTATATATTTATTTAGTAAGAAGTAATCCTTTATTTCGACACAATCTCTATTAGCAGTGCGTGTTTCCCTAAAGTACATTTCAAACAGACAAATCAGATTCACGTTAATCAGATTATACTTCACGCCAGTATTATGTTTGTACCAGACGGGGTGTGAAGGAGCGAGGGGTTTGTTTTTATGCACACCTCTTTCTACTCAATGTTTCATTTTAAACTAGACGACTAATCATCAAGAGATGCATGTTATATTAGAGGTCCTGTTTATAAATTTATTGGCATGTAATAATTGTGTACCATATCAAATGAATATACAAAACAATTTTGAAACTCATATTGCCTGAATTTACGACCATAACACTCTTCTTCAGAGACTCATATTCTAGGTTTTTTGTATCTTTGTAAGATGAACTCATTCATATTTTATGTTTTTCATCTATGTCAGGTAAATTAATTCGTATCTTAGGTTTTTTTTTACCTATGTCATGTAGAATAAAAATGCAGATGCGTAGAATGCTTCATGAACTAGAGTTTTCACCTGTCAGATAGAATCATTCATATTCTAGAGTTTTCACCTGTCAGATAGAATCATTCATATTCTAGGGTTTTAATCTATTTCAGGTAAACTGAGTCATATTCTAGGTTTTTCACCTATGTCAGGTAAATTCCATCATATTCCAGGGTTTTCATCTATGTCAGATAGATTCCATTATATTCCAGGGTTTTCACCTATGTCAGATATATTCCATTATATTCCAGGGTTTTCACCTATGTCAGATAGATTCCATCAAATTCCAGGGTTTTCCACCTATGTCAGATATATTCCATCAAATTCCAGGGTTTTCATCTATGTCAGTTAGATTCCATTATATTCCAGGGTTTTCACCTATGTCAGATAGATTCCATTATATTCCAGGGTTTTCACCTATGTCAGATAGATTCCATTATATTCCAGGGTTTTCACCTCTCGGCTGAATCACAATCAGGTTGGAATTCACTACTAGCTACATTCAAAAACAGATATCTTTTACATCTTCATAGATACAAGACTGAGTGTGGTCTCATTTAAAAGTTTATACTCTAAGCTTTCTAAAACACTATCACATTACACAATTGCTCTGATTTTGTCATCCAAAATGTGGCTTCGAAGTCAAAATATATCAAGTTTTTAGGGTGTGATTTGTGTCAAATCTAAAACAATGATTTTGCTTAGTTTATTAACAACAGAAAATCTGATCACAAGCTTTAAATAATTTACTATGGGGTTGTTTACTTTCTGCACTTCAAGCCATACTTTACAGATTGAAATTTGACTGAAGTTATTGCTGAATTAGTCTCGCCACCCATGTGTGATATTTTCTTTTTTTAAGGGGTGTTAGTTATGTCTGTATGATTAGAAATACAGAGTAGTTAATGGAGTTACTAAATATGTAAATTTTATCATTTAAGAGATTTATAAACCAGAAAAATCTTATTAACATCTTCTAATCAACTATATTTTATCCAAAAAATTACTATGAAAAGTGCTTATTTTATGTAGAGTCCGTAGGCCCTATTTTTGTAAAGCTTCATAAGCTTTATTCAGTCATGAAATTTAACACATCTTCTTCCATATATTGTATGTCCAAAAAAGAGTTACTGCAGAAAAAATTGTGGAAACCACACATTTATTAAAATTTTGGAGCAGTATTTTCTGTTTTAGTATCAATGTAGAGTCCGTAGCCGTCAATTTTCACAACATGAATATCTAATATAAGGAGTTGTATTTCTACTTTGTCTTAATATAATTATTTCTTTGGCAAAGCTAACATGAAATAACAAATATAGAACCATAATATCAATTTTTTAAAGAAGTAAGTAATTAATAATTGATATCTGATTAAACTTTCTTTGCTGATTTTAAATTTCTTTATTCAGAAAATGGTTAAATATCATTTTTATGGTAGCACTTCAACAAGGGTATTTGTGTGTTTATTCAAATTCACAGTTTAAAGTACATAAATTACTTATTTGTTTGATAACAACTCCAGAAAGAAGTCTTTTGAGTAGGGCTACGGACTCTACAATTAATTTAGAATTCATGAAGATTTTGCATTTAAGTACATATATAATGGAAACAAGAAGAAATAGAAATCAACTGATGTTTCAAATGAAGAGGAAGAGCCAAAAGGTGTGAAAAATTGACAAAAAAATCTGAAAAAATGAGAAGATACAGATCAAAATTCAAATGTAAGATCTGATGCAGCAAGGCTGAAGAAAATGAGAAAGAATAATTGAGAGTGCAAGAAGGTTAAGAGAGGTCTTCAGAGGCAAGCCATTCAAAGTGGAATCACAAAACTAGAAAAAAAAAACATCAAGATGCAAAGAAACACTTAGATGAAAAGATACAGAGAAAAAAAGAACAGAAAAACTAAGACTTAAATGAAGAAAATGACCAACTTGATGATTCACTCCTTAAAGATAAACAAGAAAAACAAAGAATTGCAACAAGAAAATGGATGATGAAAATAAAGTTATAGACAGCAAATGATAAACCAATTACATCTCCTATTAGTAGATTCACCATATACTGCCAAGCTAAAAAGGTAAAAGAGATTTTGCCCAAAACACCTGTAAAAAAAAGTTGCAGTGATTGAGAAACTTATTGATTCTCCTTCTACCTCTGGTATTCTAGAGAAAAGAGGAGTAATAGTAGGTAAAGATGTAGATGTAAAGAAAAAGCTA
>MJUT01019186.1:215741-240570 GCA_002080005.1 Gigantidas platifrons | reverse complement strand
GGTTGCAAATGTGTCATTTTGCTTGTTGTATAAGAATGTATATTTTTTTTTCTATTCTACCAGACCTTTAGTACTTTAGCAACTATAGATTTACATTAAAGTTAAATGGTTAATTTAGGTATTACTACCTACTTTATAATAATTACAAGAAACACATGAATTTGGTAGAGTCCATAGGTCTTTGAACACCACTTTTTTATTAAGTAAATTTTGTATTCATGATAAAATATCAACAAAAATTTGTGTTGCATACTATGGTAGCATGTACAATGCCTCTTTTAAGAATGAAATATTCATTTACTTGTGGGTTTTTTCTGAACTAGCTTATTTGAAAAATTTAAAATAAAAAAAATTGCTCTCGGTTGCTATTCAAATACAATTTTTTTTTCCAAAAATGCTACATACTTATCTTTTTTTTATTTTCTTGAAAGTGTTGATGTTTTTCTAGTTAACCTATTTGATTTTGTTGTTTAAAAATAAAAGTTTATTGAAAGTTAGCTCTGTGATTGTGTTTTGTGTATAGTCTGTAGGTAGGTCTACTTGCAGTTATATAAATGAGCATTTCTCAAAAGTGCCTGCATGAATTTAAAAAAAAAAATCATATATTATGCCAGAAAGGTAGTGCTTGCAAATGAGGTAACTCTTGAAAGTCTAGGATAAAGTTGATTTTTGACCTAATGTGACACAAAATAGTCCCACCTGATTGTGATTCAGCCGCTATGTCAGATAGATTCCATCAAATTCCAGGGTTTTCACCTATGTCAGGTAGATCCCATTATATTCCAGGGTTTTCACCTATGTCAGGTAGTTCCCATTATATTCCAGGGTTTTCACCTATGACAGATAGATTCCATCATATTCCAGGGTTTTCACCTATGTCAGGTAGATCTCATTATATTCCAGGGTTTTCACCTATGTCAGATAGCTTCCTTCATATTCCAGGGGTTTCACCTATGTCAGATAGCTTCCTTCATATTCCAGGGTTTTCACCTATGTCAGGTAGATCTCATTATATTCCAGGGTTTTGCCCTATGTCAGATAGATTCCATCATATTCCATGGTTTTCAACTATGTCAGATAGATTCCAACATATTCCAGGGTTTTGCCCTATGTCAGATAGATTCCAACATATTCCATGGTTTTCAACTATGTCAGATAGATTTCAACATATTCCAGGGTTTTGCCCTATGTCAGATATATTTCATTATATTCCAGGGTTTTCACCTATGTCAGATAGATTCCACCATATTCCAGGGTTTTCACCTATATCAGATATATTTCATCATATTCCAGGGCTTTGCCCTATGTCAGATAGATTCCATCATATTCCAGGGTTTTCACCTATATCAGATAGATTTCATCATAATCCAGGGTTTTGCCCTATGTCAGATAGATTCCATCATATTCCATGGTTTTCAACTATGTCAGATAGATTCCAATATATTCCAGGGTTTTTCCCTATGTCAGATAGATTCCATCATATTCCAGGGTTTTGCGCTATGTCAGATAGATTCCAACATATTCCAGGGTTTTGCCCTATGTCAGATAGATTCCATCATAATCCAGTGTTTTGCCCTATGTCAGATAGATTCCATCATATTCCAGGGTTTTCACCTATATCAGATAGATTCCATCATATTCCAGGGCTTTTCCCTATGTCAGATAGATTCCATCATATTCTATGGTTTTCAACTATGTCAGATAGATTTCATCATATTCAAGGGTTTTGCCCTATGTCAGATAGATTTCATCATATTCCAGGGTTTTGCCCTATGTCAAGTAGATTCCATCATATTCTAAGGTTTTCACCAGTATCAGGTAGATTTCATCATATTCCAGGGTTCTCGCATATGTCGGGTAGATTTCGTCATATTCCATGGTTTCTTGCATGTAAGGTAGATTCCATTATATTCCAGGGTTTATCACTTATGCCAGTGGATTCTAGTGTTTTCCCCTATGTCAGGTAGATTTCATCATATTCCAGGGTTATCACTTATGTCAGGTAGATTCCATCATATTCTAGGGTTTATCACCTATGCCAGTAGATTCCAGTATTTTCACCTATGTCAGGTAGATCCCATAATATTCCAGGGTTTTCACCTATGCCAGGTGGATTCCATCATATTCCATGGTTTATCACCTACGTCAGGTAGATTCCATCATATTCCAGTGCTTTCATCTATTTCATGTAGATTCCTTCATATTCCATGGTTTTCACCCATGTCAGTTAGTTGCCTTCATATTCCAGTGTTTTCACCTACGTCATGTAGATTCCATCATATTCCAGTGTTTTCACCGATGTCAGAAAGATTCCATCATATTTCAGGGTTGTCACATATGTCAAGTAAATTCCATCATATTCCAGGGTTTTCACCTATTTCAGATAGATTCCATCATATTCCACGGTTGTCACCTACGTCAGGTAGATTCCATCATATTCCAGGGTTTTCACCTATTTCAGGTAGATTCCATCATATTCCACGGTTGTCACCTACGTCAGGTAGATTCCATAATATTCCAGGGCTTCACCTATGTCAGACACAGTCTATTATATGCAACACCTATGACATTCATATTCTAGTAATGGAAACGTAGATATCAAATTTAGTTCACACGACGAGTTTCAGGCACACTCAAGGTCGAACTCAAGGTCGACAGGTTGGAAAGCCAAATAACTTTAACAGTTTTGGGAGCAAGTAAACAAAATGGCCTAAACAGGACGTGACAATTGGCTAAGATCACCCATGGTCGAGGGAAGAGACACCCATGGTCGAGGGAGGCTAAGATCACCCATGGTCGAGGGAGGAGAACCTTAGTTTTAAATCAGCTAAGATCACCCATGGTCGAGGGAAGAGAACCTTAGTTTTAAATCAGCTAAGATCACCCATGGTCGAGGGAAGAGAACCTTAGTTTTAATAATAATTACATTATTTAGTAATTGTACATTTCAATAGCAAATATATTTAATAAACCATATCAGTGACGAAACACTTACTACTGGGAGGATGATACCATCGGGGACTATTAGTCAACCAGCAGAGGTAACAATTCAGTGACGAAATACTTTCTACTGGGAGGATGATACCATCGGGGACTATTAGTCAACCAGCAGAGGTAACGATTCAGTGACGAAACACTTACTACTGGGCGGATGATATCATCGGGGACTATTAGTCAACCAGCAGAGGTAACGATTCAGTGACGAAATACTTTCTACTGGGAGGATGATACCATCGGGGACTATTAGTCAACCAGCAGAGGTAACGATTCAGTGACGAAACACTTACTACTGGACGGATGATATGATCGGGGACTATTAGTCAACCAGCAGAGGTAACGATTCAGTGACGAAACACTTACTACTGGACGGATGATATCATCGGGGACTATTAGTCCACCAGGGTGTTCACCAATATCAGGTAGGTTCATTCATGTTGTAGATTGTTCTGCTATTTCATGTAGAGTCATCCATATTATAGATTTTTTACCACCTCAGGGATAATCATTCTTTTTACAATTTCAGGTAGATCATTCATATTCTGTCGTTTTTACCTTTATCATATAGAGATTTATTCATATTCTAGGGGTTGCACTTATCTCTGATAGATTTATTCATAATCTAGATTTTCCAACCTAGATAATTAATTCATAGTCTTAACCTATGTTAGACAGATTCATTCATATTTCTACGCCTATGACATTCATATTATAAGTTCGTAACCTATGTCAAATAGATTCATTAATATTCTAAGTCTTTCACTTATATCAGAAATATTCTTTCATATTCTCGATTTTTGATCTTTTACGTATGAAAATGAATCTCGATCGCGACCGAACAATAAGTGTCATGACTAATGAAGAAAAAAAATAAAATTTTGAATATACCAGAAGGGTATTCAGAGGTATTAATTCGAAGGACAGGCGATAAATGACATCTATGGGTTTGTAAAATTGTTATAAAGCATTCATCACCTAGTGCTATCTACTGGTAATATAACATATAGGATTTAACAGTTTTATAAACTTGACCACAAACCTAACTCCATTGTCTCAATGTTTTAAAATTGGATTCTTACTACATGTACATAAGTCAAATATAAATGAAATCAAAAACCAAAAATACCACATCGTCGGAACATTTCAAAAATCCAATAGAAATCATAGAAAGAAGCAAATTCGATATTCCTAACACATATATACATGACCACTCACTTTCCTGGCTTGGTACAGGCACTTCATTCAAATGTGGCGGGGTAAAACTAATTTAATGGGCCCAAACCTCCCTTCTTAGTGACATGATGCTGTCATGCAAGTGCTTTCCACATGTGACTAAAATGTCAACAATAATAGTCCTACCGAACAACATTTTGAAAGATAAGATTAGACGATTGTTTAATATGTAATTTAAATATAAAATATTTCATGTTTTAAATCATGTTATTATTACTACAACTAAGATTCTCCTCCCCCGGGCATTGGTGACCTTAGCCGATATTAGCTATCCTGTTTATGCCCTTTGGTTTTCTTGCTCCCCAAGACATTAATTATTTGGCTTTCAAATAGTTTGGATTTGAGCGTACCTGACGAAGGTTATTCCAGAAACGAGTCATGCGCAATAAACTTATCTACGTTTTTATTATTCATGCGCACTAAAGTTGATATCAACGGTTTTATTACTGGTGCGCACTAATGTTGATATCAACGTTTTTATTACTGGTGCGCACTAATGTTGATATCAACGTTTTTATTACTGGTGCGCACCAAAGTTGATACCAACGTTTTTATCACTGGCGCGCACTAAAGTTGATACCAACGTTTTTATCACTGGCGCGCACTAATGTTGATATCAACGTTTTTATTACTGGTGCGCACTAAAGTTGATTTCAACGTTGTTATTACTGGTGCGCACTAAAGTTGATATCATATACAATTAGTCTTTTGTTGAGGTCAATACGAGTGTTTATGGACCTTAAAATCGATATTCACCGAAGCCTTTAGGCTGAGGTGAATATTGATTTCTAAGGTCCATAAAAACTCGTATTGACCAATACAAAAGACTGTAATTGTTTTATTACATTAAAATGAAAAGTGAAAGTGAAACCAAGTCATTATGAAATTAATCACTTCATTATGGCGTCATACATAATGCAATGGAAAGTGAAAGTGAAAGCGAGTCAATACGAGTTTTAATCAAACTTTATAAAATTTTACGGAATGTCAGGTGACAGCATGATAGCCAATAAAATTGTTTAAATAAATTCATTATGTAATAAACGTTTTTATTACTGGTGCGCACTAAAGTTGATATCAACGTTTTTATTACTGGTGCGCACTAAAGTTGATATCAACGTTTTTATTACTGGTGCGCACTAAAGTTGATATCAACGTTTTTATTACTGGTGCGCACTAAAGTTGATATCAACGTTTTTATTACTGGTGCGCACTAAAGTTGATATCAACGTTTTTATTACTGGTGCGCACTAAAGTTGATATCAACGTTTTTATTACTGGTGCGCACTAAAGTTGATATCAACGTTTTTATTACTGGTGCGCACTAAAGTTGATATCAACGTTTTTATTACTGGTGCGCACTAAATTAAAGTTGATATCAACGTTTTTATTACTGGTGTGCACTAAAGTTGATATCAACGTTTTTATCACTGGTGCGCACTAAAGTTGATATCAACGTTTTTATCACTGGTGTGCACTAAAGTTGATATCAACGTTTTTATCACTGGTGCGCACTAATGTTGATATCAACGTTTTTATTACTGGTGTGCACTAATGTTGATATCAACGTTTTTATTACTGGTGTGCACTAAAGTTGATATCAACGTTTTTATTACTGGTGCGCACTAAAGTTGATATCAACGTTTTTATTACTGGTGCGCACTAAATTAAAGTTGATATCAACGTTTTTATTACTGGTGCGCACTAATGTTGATATCAACGTTTTTATTACTGGTGTGCACTAAAGTTGATATCAATGTTTTTATCAACAAAAAAAGTAAAGACAATTTTCCTTTTTAGCCAATATTCAGAGCTAAGGGTAGTTTGTATCGAAATTTAATGAAATAGGATTTTTTAAATATCACCATTTGCAATGAACGAATTGATCAATGCATAATTATATTTTTTTGTGTGAATAATATAGGAACTACTGTTTAACCATTCTCTTTTTCGACATATTTTCACATTTTCAGTTATCAGTTTGCCACTTATTATTATGAAGACCAGAACCTAAATGCAACAGCTACGACAAAACGTTGATTTAAGTATTAAAAATATAGAAATGCAAACAAAAGCCACTGCACATCTACACTATGTTCATCCTCTGTCGTTTCCCTTTTGGTTTTCGTATTGTGTGTCCTTCCTCTATTTAATGCTTCTGATTACCGTTTGGTATCTTCAAACTTGTCTAAGCTGTGATCGAATGTTAATTGTATCTACATTATAACAACAGTAGTTGCGAATTAAATCCCGGTGAGGGGGTACCTTCACTTGATATGACACCACTTAATGAAGGCTGTCAGTGTTTCGTATAAGTCGAAGCAGGTACTAGGGGGTTCCTTCACCAATAAAACTAGACCCTATTGTAACTGAAATATTGTTGAAATTAGCGTTACAAATGTATATCCCAAACATTTAACGCTCAACTGTTGATGGAAGAGAATATTCAATACAATTGTGAAGATAAGAAAATGGTTGGCCTTCATAAGTTACCAATGTATATGTATTACCTATCATTACGACAAATTAGATAATCTGTGAATCGCAAATATAACACAATTTAAAATTCATGAATGCAAGAGTGCTACCTGTATTTTAGACAGATTATTATGTATATACCAGCTGAAAAAATGAAAAACAAAAAATCCCACACTGACGGAACAGTTCCAAGATCGACTAGAAATATCGTAGAAAAGGGCAAATTTAATGCTCCTAACACACAAATACATGACGTTCACATTCCTGACTTGGTACAGGCACTACAATAAGAAGTGGTGGGGTTAAACTAGTTTTATGAATCTAAGCCCCCCCCCTAGTTAAGAACTAAATAATGAAATTGTTGACTCATGTGGAATTCTAGTGTTTTCACTTGGGCAGACATTTTTATGATATGACCCTGAGTGTTTTGTACTTCACGATGGGTGCCAGTACTCTGAGTTCGTAGTATTAATTTAGATATAAAACCATGCAAATGTCATGGAGAAAATACCATTATAATTACCTTTCCATGTGTAGGTACTTTTGCCTTTCGAGGAGAAGTGATATGAGGCTGAGGTTATTTTCGTTCTTCGTGATCATGGATTTTTTCCTCCTCGTGATTCGTGTCTTGTTTGTATCTATTTGTCGTCAATCGTGATGAAGACGTTGTCCGTACATCGTTTTGAGTAAAAATTATTTTACGTTCTGCGTGATATAACCTCTACCATCAACATTTTTAATGTGGTCTTCTTGACCACATGAGTTGCGGGTTTTTGTACACAGAAGTATGGATGTGATGAAAGCAAGACGTTCTTTGTCAAATACTTTTGAGTTTCTTGTGACGTGTGAAGTGTGATCAGCAGAATTTATTTCATGTGAGCTGTAGTCTGTAAAAAGTATTTTGTGAAACGTGATGAGAACTCACCGCCTCCATTTCCCTCATCAATGATGTTAGTGTAGATATTAAACGTGTTACTTCTGATTGACAATGACTGACTAAATTCTAGATTAGTTGTGAAGGAATTCTGGTCCCTTAAATGGAACCAGAGACCTCTGTCTCCCGTGAGGGACGCCATCACCAAAACTAATATATCTCCTAGTGATTTCACTTTCTGTATTGTAATATGTACTGGTTAACAAATTTGCCGGCAATCGATCAGATAATCGCTTAGGTCAGAATTGATGTGCAGAATAGAGAAGTTTGAGAAAATGAATAATTGGTCGTTTGATACTTTGGTCAATGCAAGAGTCCCAAGATAACAATATCAAACTTATTGGCGTAACATTTCATTGGAATAAATTGAACATTATACCAAAACAGTCTGCAAGTGAAAACGAGTAAAATTACTTATAAATTAATTTCTTTATTGTTTTCTTCTCTTGACACATTTCATATTACTTTATTAACCATTTGTGTGACAAAGAATCTTATAATTGCACGGCAAGTTAGTTATTGGATTGTTTGTGGGATGTTGTTTGCATATTTATGCTGAATTGACTATAAATTATTAGATATATAGGAAAAGGTATTAAATATAGCAAACCACAACAACACAAACCTACTCCTTAAACAAGCCTACTCCTTAAACAAACCTACTCCTTCAACAAACCTACTCCTTCATCAAATCTCTCATCTAACAAACCTACTCCTTCATCAAACCTCACATCTAACAAACCTACTCCTTCATCAAACCTCTCATCTAACAAACCTACTCCTTCATCAAACCTCTCATCTAACAAACCTACTCCTTCAACAAACCTCTCATCTAACAAACCTACTCCTTCAACAAACCTCTCATCTAAGAAACCTACTCCTTCAACAAACCTACTCCTTCATCAAACCTCTCATCTAACAAACCTACTCCTTCATCAAACCTCTCATCTAACAAACCTACCCCTTCAACAAACCTCTCATCTAACAAACCTACTCCTTCAACAAACCTCTCATCTAACAAACCTACTCCTTCAACAAACCTACTCCTTCAACAAACCTCTCATCAAACAAACCTACTCCTTCAACAAACCTCTCATCTAACAAACCTACTCCTTCACCAAACCTACTCCTTCAACAAACCTACTCCTTCAAAAAACCTCAAGATCCTACATATAAAATGGTCATTGAAATATAGAATCTTAATTGGAACCGTCGTAAGAATTTGGTTGATTTGAAATTGGTTATTGGGATTCCATCCTTACTCTCTTTATATCCCGATCTCCGGTTCTTTATATCCCGATCTCCGGTTGCTAAACAGATATTAAAATGCTCCAACTCACAAAATGGTCACGGAAATATAGATTCATAATTTGGAACAGTCGCCAAGCATTTTGTGGATTGAAATTGGTTAATAGGATTCCACCCTTCCTCTCTTTATAAACCTATCTCCGGTTGGTAAACTGATATAAACAAACAATACAAACCTTCTCACATTCGCTGCAACACATTTTACATAAGTTACGACAACATGGACAATAGAAAAAATAGGACAAGTAAATGGTCGTAGTTAAAAGACCCCTATCTAACAAGATAGAATGTACACACCAAAGAAAACTTTAGTGAGCACAATACGTTTCTGAAATAACCTAGAACATGTGTCTGGCCACTTTTGTTAATAAATAAAACATGCTTAAACTAAACGAAAATAGTTAGTCTTTTGTATTGGTTACAACGCGCCTACTCTTTTTTGGAAAAATACATAAGGAGCATTTAATTTGCAAAGAACGTGAAACTCTCCAAACACTATGGTCCACGGTAAAGCTTTCGATATTAAAACAGTGTAGCTCCCCAATCGAGAGGATTCGCCAACACTGTAGGTTGAGCCCTAGGATCCGTCATCAGTACTCATAATCTGTAACTAATTTTAATCTATAAAAGGCGACAATTACTCAAATTATTGAAAATGTTGTAGAAAATGGAAAAGTTCAAATAGTAATAAATTCTTTGAAACTATAATTTAAATTGTGATCGTCATAAAAAGATCAACAGACATATTAAACATGTTCCAGACGACTGTGTGTATGTGTGAGATCATTTTAATCTGTCTCGCCGTGGGAGATCTGAGGAAACCCCATGACGGGTCACATGTGAGTGACCTTATGTCATGAATATATAATGACGTGATGAAGACATGTTTCGGCCAATCGGATTGCTTGTTGCATGAAAAGCAGCTTAGTAAGATTTTCATATTAGTGTATTCGCCATTCTTATTGGCTGGTACATAGGGTCACTTTAGATCATTTTATTGTAACATGCAAGGGTATAGCACAAAGTAGCAACCCATTTTCACCAGCTCTCTCCCGCCCGCCATTTCACTATTCTCTATCCCGATTTGTACTACTTACAAAATATTCTATAATGTAGCTCCAGAATAGACTTACTAGTTCATAGATAACATTATCTATATTATATTCTTAGCTGAGCAAACATTTCTCAAATTCTTATTTCTTTCAACTTTTGGCATATTACATAATCCTTTAAGACTTTTCAAAGATGTAATAAGTCTTATAGTTTCACACTACAGCACCACAGTAGAACACGATGAGAAATACTCATTTGGTTGAACCATATAATTTGTTTTATATTTGTATGCAAGATCTTTATAGCAGTAATTAAATTAAGTAAATGTTTTCGATAATTTATGGACACGACAGCCCTGCTTGTAATACAATTGCCGTAAATACTAGATTACATTTATTAAAGTCCTAAACAATACTTTATGACACATGTATAATCCTTCATATTATGATGCTGAAGAGGAGTCGTCAAAATAAGCAAAATCTACATAATCGACTCTTTTGCAATAAACTGTGTGTTACGTTTATAATGAGAAAGATATACGAGTCGTTGTTGGTGTTAGCTTAGGATAATAAACAGAAATAAAACGAAAAACTAAATTGTTGATAGACGATAAAATTTCCGAGTCGTTTGGCGAGGGAAATTTAGTCTCACTACTGTTTACAAGATAACGTCGTCTGCAGTCCTGTTGGAAATCTTTATTATATTTTTTCATAACACTTCTAATTAATATTTGTCGAGTCATGAACCTGATTTTCCCTCAAATTGCGTTCCATTAAAACATTGAAGTAATCAAGAATTGCTAGAAAAGGAAAATACGTTTCTGCAAATTTCAAGACAAAAAGTTAAATTCTATGACAATACCCTGGCATATGATAAAAAAATATTATTTAATGTGAAAGAAAAATTATAGGATGTTGAAAAAACTTACTGATATCATCCAATCAGTATACAGTATAGGGTTGACATACATCGCAGAAACGGGTCATATTCTATAAATCAGATTCTTCCTTATTTGGGATGGATAGTATACGTTGAAAAACAACATAATATAAATTTAATATCTACGTTTTTATTATTTCATACAACTAAATTGTATTTACAATTAAAACGTTTTACATCCTTTTTGTGTTTTTATTAATAAAACGTCATTTTATCTAGTTCATAATAAAAATTTGTTTTAGACATTCCATATAGATAGAATTTTCAGCAAATCTCCGAGTCTTGTAATAGAGGTATGTATTTTATATAAAACTTATATCAGTTTTACACTATATGGTATTTTACATTTTACAATATAATTTTGTAATTTTGCAGAGTTTCGTGAATTATTTCTAGATAATATACTCTATAACACATTCAGTGTTACATGAATCTTTGTCAATCAGTCGTGTACTGAAATACACATAATGATATATCTTATAGTCGCGTGCACATATTGTACTGAGAAATAACAACAAATGTTTCCAAACAATTGAATATCTACATTATAACACATGTGTACATATATGGATTAACTCGTATTATCGTTAGCATAAGAATCAGCAAGAAACTCTACAATACAGTAATTATAATTGACTGTCAAAGTGTATAATCTATCGTGTCAATGAAGATGGATTATATAGTCTCGTGACACCCTATAACTTGCAACAAATGAAACGAAAACAACTATGCATGCATGGCCAATTGGTAGAATATATACCGCCTGTGTGGTGTAATGGCTGGAATATTGACATAGAGTGCAGCAGATCGATGGTTCCATCACCGGTCTGGTCAGACAAAAGACTATAAAACTGGTATTTGCTGCTTCTCCACGAAACAAGCAACATTAAGGAGAAAGTAAATACTGTTTGGGTCAGAGTCAGAGTAATGTGTTTGAGTGGAGCAACAACCTGCTGAGTAATTCTTGTTCAAGTAAGATAGCACAATAAAGCAAAATCAGCTGAGCGTTGTTGATCTGGTACATAACATACATCATCATTCAATAATTTGTTCTCGCCATTGCAATGTTGAAAATAGAACAAATATTTGGGATGATAAAACATGAACAAATAAATATACTTATTCTACAGGCAACATTTATTATATATTTCTTCTTTAAAGTTGCTCCTATTTTATTGAATGATGCAAATACATGAAATCTGAAAATGTTTACAACTGACTGAATTTCGCAATAATTTTCTAATATGAATAAATTGTAATAAAATAATGTTTCCCATTGTTGAAAACAGCATACATTTTTTGTATAATTTGAGAAAAAAAATCGATTTCATCATCAAGAGTTATTGCACAGGAATATCATATATTTCAGTGTTGGCACCAATAAATCAAAATAAATTATGAGTAAGAGATAATTTGTCATGAAGAGATCGATCATCGTTGATCTGTTATTTATATTGGTGCAGCTGTCCAGGGTCATTATGGACATTAAACAATCTGAAATAAGGATATGTCTCTAATGCAAAGATAATAATGCACCGTATCGTTTTCAAAGTGACCACGGATAGGGTCGTAAAACTGAGAGCTTAACTACTGCTACAGAACAATACATGACGCATTGTATTGATACACACAAGTTCATCTCATGGATATTATAAGACAAGTAATAGTGTTCGTCTTAAGAACTAATTAAAGTTTTGTCTGATTTATAGATTGTATGTTAAGTTTAAGAGGAGTCTGGTTAAGCCGAGTTGACTTCTGGCTCAAGTTGTTTAAAAGTGTCGTTAGCCTAGCACAGTTGTTAATATGTCCCTAGTTAGTCGTTAATGTATCGCTATAAAGTCATACACATTTAACCAAAAGAGTTAATAGTTGTTCAAAATATGTTTGCTTTAAACTTGTTAAACATTTGCTATTTTTAATTCAGGATTAAATATTTAACGAAGAGTTAAATATTACCGCTCTTTGCATTAATTAATTTGCAAATCAACACAAGGCGAGGCATTAATTATCACTAGATTTTTCCAGCCCTATACTACTATAGATGTATATGTTAATCAGTCATAGCATAGTGTTCCTCATTTGACTTGTATGGGATGAGCTCAGGCATGACGAAAAAGCACATGTTCCATCCACATTCTTCCATCTATTGGGAAATATACCCATTAGAAGCTTTATGCAATCTATGAGTAATTGAAAAATGTATATATCTAACTGGCACAAAATGTTCCCCGTAATAAGACAGCTCCTGTCTTGTTATGCCATAAAGAGGGGGAAAATTCTCAAAACTGCTACTATCAATCTGCCAAAACAATATGCATATCTCCATATGGTAATAAACAAGAATGGAAAATCTTTGGCAATTTCCATTTATAATGTAAGTGATGCTCGTATAAACATTTTAATAACATTTTAAAAGGGTAAATAGTAAACGTTAGAGAAAACCGAAGGAACAATCAACAATTGGAAATCCAGAGATGCATTCAACATTGGGCACAATACACTGAATAAAGACAAACAAAACAGAACATACAACACAGAAAACTGAAAGGAAAAGCAACACGAATCCCACCAAAAACCGGGAGTGAATAAAGACAAACAAAACAGAACATGAAAACACAGAAAACTGAAAGGAAAAGCAACACGAATCCCACCAAAAACCGGGAGTGAATAAAGACAAACAAAACAGAACATACAACACAGAAAACTGAAAGGAAAAGCAACACGAACCCCACCAAACACCGGGAGTGAACCCAGGTGATCGCGAAGTGTTGGCAGTTAATGTGCCTTACGAAATGTCCGTCGTATTATATTCATAATCAAGTACAGTAAAAAATCATCTGAAAAGGAAAATATCTATTGTCCTTTTAGAAATGGATATATCGTAACGGTCAACCAGTACCTGGTGACGACTAGATATGTTGTAGGGATAATTGTAGCAATACAACTTTGTTTGAGTAGCATTTGTTTTAGCAGCTGAGTTTAGTCCAGGACATCGCTGTACTGGGCATCAGCCCTTAAGTAAAGCATGAGTGGTGAAATGTAAACTCCATTACCTGGTACAACTGGAATATTGCTTCTGATGAATGGGCAGTTGACTATTGGAAAAGAAAAGAATAACGTTTGTCGTAGAGTTTTGTTTATAATCTTCTTTAGTTGTCGATTTCTAGGTACGAAGTAGACTTTTGAGTATCAGTAGTATCCTTTTGGATATATAAGATACAGATAATCACAGAATCGAGAATTGTTCAATGAAGAACATCATCAACATGGTTTCTGTACAAGTACCAACGAACTATGGTTTGTTTTTCACCTAAATATTTTTAATCAAGTCATATTTGGAAATATTTCTATTGGCAATGTTTACCAAATATATTATGTCAATAAATTACACTATTGCATTTATTACAATGACTGGATTAATTTTAGTTACACAGTATAAGAATCTCACAAACATTCAATGATCTCGTGGAAAAAAACACGTTTTTATTTAGTAAACTCAGTGAAAACTTTGTCAAATCAATACCAAACTTTAGATTGAGACGTGCACAATAAACAGTGTCATGGAAGCCAATAACAGGAGACACATACACTAAGGTACATGTATATTGATCGTAGCGTTTGGATATCTCGGGACATTTGGAAGAAGCTGTGTCCTCCCTATTCTTCTTCTTCTTCTTCTTCAAATCTTGGTTTAGCTAAGATTTTTGGGAATTGGAGGATCTTATTCTCTTATAACGGACACCTATTCGGTCATATCACCTCTTCCGTGTGCAAACAGAGAAAAGTGTGAAGATACCAAAGGGATAA
The DNA here is from genome assembly GCA_002080005.1 of Gigantidas platifrons. Lineage (NCBI taxonomy): Eukaryota > Metazoa > Mollusca > Bivalvia > Mytilida > Modiolidae > Gigantidas > Gigantidas platifrons. Next base: position 225,821 of record MJUT01019186.1, on the reverse strand, counting down.
CCAGAAGCCGTAAATCTAAGATACCAAAGGGATAATCAGAAGCCGTAAATCTAAGATACCACAGAGATAACAAGAAGCCGTAAATCTAAGATACCAAAGGGATAATCAGAAGCCGTAAATCTAAGATACCACAGAGATAACCAGAAGCCGTAAATCTAAGATACCACAGAGATAACCAGAAGCCGTAAATCTAAGATACCAAAGGGATAACCAGAAGCCGTAAATCTAAGATACCAAAGGGATAATCAGAAGCCGTAAATCTAAGATACCACAGGGATAACCAGAAGCCGTAAATCTAAGATACCAAAGGGATAATCAGAAGCCGTAAATCGCAGAAGAGACAATGCAATCAATGGCAAAAAGAAAGGAGACAGAGGGACAAACAGTGATCTACAAAGCACTACACAGAACACTAAAGCTCTAGTAACACGATCTCCACTAAATACCGCGGTTAACCTCAAAAGCTCCGGAATGGTAAGCTATAATATTTAATGAAACTATAGTATTTACAAATTATGAAAAACCACTCTATTAAAGCTCCCACATCTTTTAAACATCTGATAGGTCTATTTCATTATCATAGACAATCCTTAATGCATTAATGTAAAAATAAAATCAGTTGATATCATGTTCGCTAATAAGTACTCCATTGTTTTTCCTTGATTGTCGTTTATTAAAAATATATATTTTTGTTTTCTGAGAGATCGTATTCATTTAAAAGAGAAAAAAAAACAGGAAGCTATACTTACCATGCAATGAACAAAACATGAATGTGGTAAACAAATTTAAAAATTTATAAAAGGGTTCCGCATCCATGTTGAAAAGTTCGCATAGTCCAACTGTAATCGTGAATAGTTTTTCCTCTAAATACTCTCAAATTAATTTCAATATAAATTAATTAATTATGTTATAATATATTAATCCTTGTCCATTTTCTTAGTATGCTATTTTATTCAAATTGACACGTAAACTGGTTATTACCACGTTTTCATGTGTAAAGGTCTTCTAATTTGATTAACTCCCCTTGTTTTATCACAAGTCAAGAAATGACCAATGAATTTGATGTATCGATATTTCATCTATAAGTTTAAACAAATATTTTGACGTGTCTATAAATTATTCATGACAAGGAACATATCGGGGTAAAAAAGAAATAAACAGAAACTGGGAATAAACATCTAAATACCACTAAGTAACCAGTGTTTACAAAGATCAAACTTTAACAGGGTATAAACTTATTTTTGTCTTAAAAGATTATATTGCTGTTTTGCAGTCAAACAATCAAGCCATTAGAATTATGTTGTAATATAGGAAATAGAGAAAATCTCTCTAGGGATACAATGTTATTTGCCATCTTATATTCATTACTAAAATGGTACTCTAGAGTACAGATTCATACTCTAAGAGAAAAGCTCAAGAATTCATTTCTACTGACATTAAATGAAGCAAATAGAATTTGGTAATTGGATTTGAGCATCAAATGTGTCAATGTTCCAAAACTCGTTTTATTTAGATTGCAATAAATACAAAATGATATCTTTATTGTATTGTTTCTTGGCAGACGTAAGACATTGAAATTGATTGTGTTTTGGGGATCTATACTGGACAAAACAAATTAACAAGAAGGTATACGAGCATAGATATGACTCACATAGTTCAAATTAGTTGTTTCTTTAATAATATTTGCGGTATCACGATTGTTAGCATAGCGTATTGTATGTATAGTCAGACATTTGTTTTCAGTGCAAGTAAAATAACATTGTATTGATGGCGATAACAGCACGTCATATTTTTTCACTTTGCAAACTAAAGAAAAATATAGCGCAATGGTTTTTTTTTAGAGACATTTTAATGGAAGTCCAATCCTGTCATTTAGTGTTTTCGCGAAAATTCTATTAAATGTCGTAAAATCCTGTTAGTAATGTTTTTGTTTCTACCTTCTATGCACATTGCATCTTGAAGAGCACACGAGAAACATGCTAATTATTTTTTTGCTGTTATATTATCCGTTTTCTGAAAGTACACAAGACCATCCGAATCTTTGTCCATCCAAGCCCTATCCTTCCTTACAAAATGTTGTGTTTCGACTTTTTCCTTAACTTTCTTTCCTCAATCATTTATAATGAGTTGCTTTCGCGATGTTTGAACTCTCTTTCATCGAGGTAGAAAAGATTAACATGTAGGATACTTTAAGAGACAAATTAAAGGGGATTTGAATATAAACACAACACGACGAACGCTACATGAATACTTTGATGTACGGTTATCTCCAGTAAATTGTAATGGCATTTTGTTCCCCTGTTTCACAGATTCAGGATACTTTACTTTAATAGAACAACATCCGTCACGATTCAAAAATTTTATTATGCCCATGAAAGCATAAGTGTGCAGAAGTAGTCGAGTTGTGTCGTCTGCCATGTATTATTCCAGGGTCCTTGAGACCCTTGGAACATACTCTTATATAGTGCTGAACCCATATGGTCTCGGGACAACGGATGTGATTCGGTAAAATTATATAAAAGTATGCTGAAAATGGGATTTAAATGTCAATATCAATACGTTACAGCTGCCCCGCATAGTATTCGCACCACTTTTGATACCTAACGTGTGTGCAGACACCTTAGTCTTTAAGCGAGTAATGCATGCAAAATATAACTCGCTGCACATTTTACATGCAACAACAAAAAAAACTATTTAAAAAAAACCCTCACGATATGTATTAAAGATGATAGAAAATGTCTGAAAGTTATAAATCTAGAAGAGTTTGAAGATACACATGTACCAAAGGGATAATCAGAAGTCGTTAGTCGAAAGACCGACAATACAATGGCCAAAAGAAAAACGACCAGAGGACTGAAGCATTGAAGCTGCAGCGAACGCAGGTTATCTATGCTTCGGGGGAAATAAACATGCAACCAACGCCTGAGGGAAATAATTACTAAAGTGGTAGAAACTGACAGGTTCGACAATGTAGAAACTCTTGTAAATGTGTCCCCTCTCCATTGCTGAACAAATTTATCAATCTCTATTGCTCAGTTAATTAATATTGAAGTGAAACAGTTATTCTATTTATATTTTTTATGTACTTTTGGGCTTTTTGATAGGTTAAAAAAATTTAGAGAACAAAATCTTAATAAATAAAAACATAAATATTTTGCTTTTTATATTGTTTATCAAATTTATCCAAGTGAAAGTATTGGTGATATTAATTAAAGACTTTTTGACTCATGGTTTACCCTCTAGAACAAAACAGTCCTACATACCATACCAGTAACTTATACTTTACCCAATAGAAAATATCAATAAATCTTCTATAAAACAATTCTGCAGATTGAAGATATTGGATTTTTTCCCAATTTCAACAAGTGTAAAACAATACTTGTCATGAATATTACCATATAAAAATGTTTTATGTACAATTTAAGCAATAAATTTCTTCCCATTTTTTAAAATCATAAATGTTCTAATTATCTACTAACATGTTGTAAAACTGTTAGAATTCTAACATATATTAGAAACATACAGGAACTTGAACACATCAACGTGTAAACTATCTTTTATCTGGTGGAAAAGTCAAAAATAAATCTTCATTTTGAACACGATAACATTTTAAATAAACACAATAAATACAATTAAACCATAAATATATTTTATATTTAGATACATGTGTATATACCAAATGATGTTCACAGAAAATATTTTTTCAAGTTATATAAGTGGGAAAAAATATGAACAGATGCTCACAGAAGATACCCCCATCTACATACAACTTCTTGATATGATATATGCTAAAAAGCAGTTGGCGTGCATGAATGTAAAATCATTAATATTGAGTATTTTTAATACAATATAAACAGGCACTTTATCTTCAAGTGTGACATATCAGATGTCTGTTTGATGATTTAAAACTTTGTAAGTAGACTTACAAGAATATAAGAAAATGAAGCATTATAATATATTGGCCACTCAGAATCGACGGTGTAAACAAAACATAAAGGGGGTTCTAATGGCGAAAATGATGACATCACGTTATAGTTCACCACCAACTTCACTACGATATAGTAAATAGGTTCTGGAGTATGCCTGTTTTTATATAACTAATCAAATGGTTCATATTGGCGAGAATTCAAAGTTCTGAACAGAATAAGCTTAATACATAATTCATTAAAAAAAAAAAATACATAAAAACTTTACGCTCAAACTAGCTGCAACTGGTCCCAACGAGAGTCGTCTGGTAATCTAAAATCATCTGATATATAGTAAATCAAAAATTACAACTCAAGTCATTTCACAAACCATAGTCACAATGTACACCAACACACCGAAACTACAGAATAGATAACTTGCTGAAACTACAGAATAGATAACTTGCTGATTTTGCTGAAAATCATATATAACAATCAAGTTTGTCACCAAAATATTACTAGTAATTAATTTCAAAATGGGGTCATCGTCACAAAAGTCTTCACACATCATCGGTACAGGAAACTTGTGATTAAATAACCAATGCTAAATACTAAGCAATGTCACCAAATAGATCACCATCTCTAGTCCTGAACAGTCACTTACTTCTATCTGGTACTAAATTAAATTTTACTCAATTTTACAACATAAACCTTTTCTATTAGACAAAGTTTTAAGTATATCTATGGTTTTGATTTCCAACCATTACTTGAAGATAAAAATCAAACCATCTTGTAGCCTTTTCATATTTCTTGCTTTTTGTCCACACAGAACCAATGGCAGCAGTCGTTGCATCATTCAATTCAGCCAATCAGTATCACGAACACAAACAGCGGGACTTTCCTATTACGTCATACGTGATGGTTTTAGTTTTATGGTGTTCAATGCCACTTTCAGCAATATTTCAGTTATATCGTTGTGGTGTTTTATTGGTGGAAGAAACCGGAGTACCCGGGGAAAACCACCTACCTGTCGCAAGTCACTAACAAACTTTATCACACCTCGCCATGAACGGGTTCGAACTCACAACTATGGTGGTGATAGGCACTGGTTGCACATGTAGTTATAAATCCAACTACTATACGACCACGACGGCACCACGTCCGTCGTACATGAGGTTATCCGTCAAAGTGTTATATTGTTTATGAACGTCAATGCAACTTTTCATTTCTATGGTCCACAGAACTGTTTTATTACAACTATATAATGTAATTTGATGTGAATACTGCAATCTTATAGGCTGATTCGCATGGAACAACATATTGGTTATACTTGATAACCTAGGTTAGAATTGTTCTGACAGTGTGGTATTTTTGTTTTCTATGATTTTAGAATTGTTCTAACAGTGTGGTATTTTTGTTTTCTATGATTTTAGAATTGTTCTAACAGTGTGGTATTTGTTGTTTTTCTATGATTTTAGAACTGTTCTGACAGTGTGGTATTTTTGTTTTCTATGATTTTAGAATTGTTCTAACAGTGTGGTATTTTTGTTTTCTATGATTTTAGAATTGTTCTAACAGTGTGGTATTTTTGTTTTCTATGATTTTAGAATTGTTCTGACAGTGTGGTATTTTTGTTTTCTATGATTTTAGAATTGTTCTGACAGTGTGGTATTTGTTGTTTTTAATTTTATTGCTAGTACATTTCTTGTACAAACTGTAAATATACTGAAGGGAAAAAGAAACGCAGGGCAACATAATATTCTCCTATATTTTAACAGCGTGGCATAAAATTACAAAAACTGGGCAGACGAGTGGCTTGGTCAGTGTGCACTAAAATCAGTGTCTAAAGTTACTCAACCGTGAAAGGTATCATGTGACATACAGAAAGTGATAAAAAGCAAATAACACGTGTAGAATAATGATAACAAGTTCGTCAACACATCGTGTCATACCACTTTATACTCTTGAATTATACACATCGCTTTCCACTATTTAAAGTTAATTTGAATCTCTTGTAATCATGCCACGACTGACGGAAGTTCAGAGGGGTCAGGCTATTGCATTGCTAATGCAAGGTCAAAGGCAACAACAAGTTGCTTTGCAATTTGGTGTGAATGTTTCCACCATAGAGCATCTTGTCCGTCGTCTGAGAGATACTGGAAGGGTTGCCAACCGTCCGCGACGGGGACGTCCGCGCGTAACGACGCCACGTCAAGACAGAGCTATTCGTCTTGCCCACCTGCATAATCGCCACGTTACTGCCACTGAAACTGCTTTAACTACGGTAGGCAATCATAATTGTCACATTCACCCGAAAACTGTGAGAAACCGATTGCGCGAATTTGGTCTGCGAGCTCGTCGACCTTACATTTATTTTCCTCTCACTCGTGCATGTCCGGACGGTCGACGTCGTGCATACCGACGTCATGGGGAACGCTTCGCCGACGCTTGCGTTCTGAAGAGGGATAGGTTTGGGGGTGGCTCGTTTATGGTCTGGGGAGGGATATCTCATGGGTTAAAGTCGCCGTTGATTGTGATAGCCGGTAATTTAACAGGCATAAGATATAGGGATAAAATCCTACGGCCAGTTGCAGTTCCATTTGTGCAACAGCATCACCTAATTTTCTAGCAGGATAACGCCCGACCCCATGTAGCCAGAGTTTGTCCAGATTTTCTCGCCAATCATAACATTAACCCACTCGATTGGCCTCCGTACAGTCCAGATTTGTTCCCAATCGAACATCTGTGGGACGAACTGGACAGGAGAGTAAGGGGGCGTCGGAATGCCCCTGCTACTCTCGACAAATTAAGGGCTGCCTTGTTGGAAGAGTGGGATAATATCCTGATGAGAAGGATAAATGCTCTGATGAATTCCATGCACATGAGAATCAGGGCTGTAACAGATGCGCGAGGGGGGGCATACAAGATATTGACGAGTTAATCGATTTCACTTTAAACATATTGTGGGGGGGTACTGTTAAACTGGTTTCAATTACTCATGAATTATTGATCAAAGTCTAATGAAATTTTAAAAACTTATTGATTAAATTTGTGTTTTTATCCTTATATATTAATAATGAAAAAAACATTCGAATAAATAATATTAAATCACCTAAAATGTTGATCCTGCATTTCTTTTTCCCTTCAGTATAAATGTTTTGGTTTTCACAATATACAAGTTCAAAAATTAACTTATTTGACATTGACATCTAAGTTTAAGGTCGCAAAAACGTCATTCTTATACTCCACATAAATACTAGATACTAGGTCTTAATACAAAAATGTTCTGTACCAAATTATATGGCTTGTACAAAAACGTTAACATTGAATTGGCAGCCATATTTTATCCATATTGTGACTGTCATATTTTAAATCGCAGAATTGTACAATTTTGGGGATCTGAATATTTCATAGTACATAAAGTAATCCTGAAGTTCCATTAAGGTATGTCATGTGGTTTTCTGAGATACAGTTTTGTCCAAAACCTTCACATTTGATGCCCATACCACCGGATATCACCAGATTTTTACCTTCAGAAAACATAGTTACAAATGGTAACTACAAAATCTGTTTGCATACTTCATAAAGAGAATTTTATGAGGAACATAATGAAATTATTAGCACCTTCTGGCCTCCTGTTGAATATACGTAGGGCTTCAATCCCTTAAATCAGTCCCAACATTCATTTGGCACTAAGCATCATTGTTAAAATATCAGAAGAATATGCAACTAGAACAAAAGTTATTGCACAGATATCATTTGGACTAAACAGATGAAGACGACAACACGAAACCCAAACCATAATACAACAGCAAAATTTTGGAATCCTATAAAATTTTATTTTATTTTTCCCAGAGTCCTACTTTAAAATTTTGTCCTACAGTGGTGGCCATCTTTGATTTTTGATTGACATTAAAAAAAGACCAGACATTTTGTAAAGGAAAATTCAAGTGAAGTTTGCTTTCAGAAAGCTTGGTGGTTTCAAAGAAAAATAATTCTAAATTATTTTCCCTTTGGCCTGTATGTTAAATCTTTTTCATGCCAAGGTGACCATCTTGGAATTCCGACTGACATATAAAAACACAAATTTTTGTAGGGTCATAAAAGTAACATTTCTACCAGGTAACAATTTCATCAAAAATGTAGCTTCTGAAAAGATTTTTGAAATCTGAGCCAATCAGAAAGCATGATTTCCTAGTAGGCTTCTTGAATATCTGAACAAAATGAAAAGAATAAAAAATGTGAAGAACAGTCAAAGTAACATTTCTGTCAAGTTTGGTATACATTGTTCCAGTGGTTTGTGAGAAAAGGATTAAAAGGATGTAGACTATGACATTGATAATGGCGACAAAGGTCCAGATGGGCCAATAGAAGGGAGCCAACCAAGGAATTGTCTGATAAAATTTCATTGAAATCCCTTTATCAGCTTTCTTTATATAGTTAAAACATCAGAATGACAGAAGTTAGAACAGACAAGATGATTCCTATATACATGTATCTCCACCTTTTTAGCAGGGGGATTTAAATATCTTTAGTGATGACAGCTGTATATAAATATATTTGTCCTTACAAATATGTTCAAAGTAACTAGTTTATTTGTGCATATATATTAAATAAATAAGCATCATTATTTCAAACAATTGCACATACAGTTATCACAAGATAAGAAACAAAATTAAATATATGTCAATGTTTAACTATCAATTTCAAATCATTATAAAAATCATCTGTGTTTATAACAAATCAAAATCTCTCTAATTGCTTATAAATTACTTTGACAAATAATGATTGGTCCTATGGTATTGTGGTAGTTAAATAAACAAAATGGTGGCAGAAATGAGTTGAAATAGGATGTGAATACATGGTATCATAGAATCAAGACTTTACATGTTATTCAGAATAGATTTGAAAGCCAAAATATAATTGTGATCAGTGATAGTAAAATCTAATCATTGCATATATGATCTATAATGACCTATTAACATTGAATTACGCATAAGAAATTTAACACTTCACGATGATGGTTAAGGAGATGTCATGCTATAGAACAATAAACAGTAATCATGTAAATAAAAATATAAAAATATAAAGGTTACATAAGTAATGAACAATCTTGTTAAAAATTACAATAGTATATATATGTATTCACATTACTTAGAAATATATTTTTCATATAAGAAGTCTCGTCTGCTCCCAATGCTATTGTCACCTAATAATAAAAAAATGTTTCTTAATATGGATAAATTGATTGAAAAGGACGGAGGAATTCTTTAACAAATTTCACTTGGTGGCATACAAATTGGTCAACTGAGAAATTACTCTGATTTCAAGATTTAAACAATAGGGGGAGTTGTGATCTCAAGATTTAAACAATAGGGGGAGTTGTGATCTCAAGATTTAAGCAATAGGGGGAGTTGTGATCTCAAGATTTAAACAATAGGGGGAGTTGTGATCTCAAGATTTAAACAATAGGGGGAGTTGTGATCTCAAGATTTAAACAATAGGGGGAGTTGTGATCTCAAGATTTAAACAATAGGGGGAGTTGTGATCTCAAGATTTTATTTCAACATCACAGTCATTATCTATACATATGGAAAGAGACACAACTCACATTCTTGAAAAACAAATTTCTTTAGGTAATAACATTGTCCATAGCTTGTAATCAAAATGTTCAATATGACAAAGTCAAAAAAGAGGCAATAACTCAGGAACAAAATATTCATTACACAAAAAAAATTGTTGTATGTTCTATAAAAAATTTACTTTTAATTCTAAAATCTAAATTTCAATTTCAACAGCAGTAAGATTTGTGAAAATAAGAAATCAAGATTAATCAGAAGAAAGGGCCATGTCATTGTTAAATTAAATCTGAAATTAAAATCATATGTACATCTTCATATGAGGCTAATTATGCATGTTAAATCATAATGGTCACTTAATTTAAATTGTAAACATGATTACAAGGTTGTCATCCAGTCTTGCTAAATCATAAAGGTCACATAATTTAAATTGTAAACATGATTACAAGGTTGCCATCCAGTCTTGCTAAATCACAAAGGTCACATAATTTAAATTGTAAACATGATTACAAGGTTGCCATTCAGTCTTGCTAAATCATAATGGTCACATAATTTAAATTGTAAACATGATTACAAGGTTGCCATCCAGTCTTGCT
>MJUT01019186.1:196757-210243 GCA_002080005.1 Gigantidas platifrons | reverse complement strand
CCACAAAATACCTCACATCTAAACATGCCACAAAATACCTCACATCTTAACATGCCACAAAATACCTCACATCTAAACATACCAGTAAATGATTTGCTTCTTAACATGCTACAAAATACCTCACATCTAAACATGCCACAAAATACCTCACATCTAAACATACCAGTAAATGATTTGCTTCTTAACATGCCACAAAATACCTCACATCTTAACATTCCACAAAATACCTCACATCTTAACATACCAGTAAATGATTTGCTTCTTAACATGCTACAAAATACCTCACATCTAAACATACCAGAAAATCCTTTTCCTCTCAACATGCCATAAAATATCTCTTTTTTTTTTTTACATGCTTTCAAACACCTAACCTCTTCAAATATATCCTGAATACATCTCTGAACATGCCTGAATATATCTCACAAGATAACATGAATGAAAATATCCCACATACATGTACCAACATGCCTGTAGATTTCCCAGAGTACAATCAAATTTTTTGCTCATGGTAAAATTTCAAAGTATTACTTAAGTTCATCATGGAAGAATTTGACTTGGGTCTCATCTTTTAATTATTGATCAAAGGTAATACTAATTTCTGAATGGAAACTCAACAGTCTATCATTTGTCTTTATATATCTTTATCTTTCTTTTAATTTCTCATAATCAACAGTCTATCATTTGTCTTTATATATCTTTATCTTTCTTTTAATTTCTCATAATTAAGTTACATGTTCTATAATACATATAATATCATTAAACATGAAAAGAAGATGTCTACAGTGGTCTACCAATTGTCTATACAATGGAGAAATAGTGGTTTCAGATAAGACTCATTTTAAAAGATTTTTCCAAAAGGATTCCATGTGATATTTGTCCTGTGATATCAGCTATCTTGGATTTTTGCTTGACACCAATTCTTTTTTATTTTCTCAGGGACCATACAATGATTATTCCTGTATAATTTGGATTCAATCAAGGATCAAGTTTCTGAGAGACATTTTTTTTATATTTTCCAATAAGGTCCTATGTTATTGTCGATTGAATGGTCGCAAATATTTGTTTACCGGCTCCGCTAACGCGTCACCGGTAAACTCAATTTGCAACCAGCACATCTCCAATTGATGCCGTGAAACTTTCAAATACAATACAGTTATCTCCGAATTCTTGTCCAGTGTATGGGTTCAATCAAATTTTTATTTTCTGAGAAAAAATATATTTTTCATTTTCCCATATGTGAAAACTATGTTCTATGAGGGACCGACCATTTAACTTGCAGGGGGGAGGGGTTTATGGCTTTTTTTTTTGTTCAGAAATTTTTTTTCAGACAACACGAGAGTTAGAATATTTATTTATTTGTCACGCAAAGCGCGATATTTTTTTGCCAGAACTTAACATTAGGATATATGACAAAAACTCTGATCAGATTATTTTTATTTTCCTCCACCAAAATCAGAATATTTTTATCAGCAACATTGGGAATCAGAATATTTTTTTAGGAAAAAACCATACCCCCNGGATCATTAAGATCTGTGAATTTGACTCCAACCCACTGTCAGGGTTACACAATGTAAATCTTCTTTTGAAATTTTTGTGGTTTTCTCTAGAAACTTTCCTACATCAATAAAACTGACCACCATGATATGACTGAAAAATCTGTAATCCACATAGTTAACAATATTTGAACTTACAATACAAACAATTAATGGCTGTAATGTACAACATACCAAATTTACTCCACTCCACAATAACAGAAGGTGTCTTCTTGAGGATGCTTTTCCTAACAATTCTACAAAACCAAAAACAAAAGGATATTTACATAATTTTTCTATTATTCATAATCATTGTAACTGTGTGGTATAATAAATATGTTCAAGTTAAAATTAATTGACCAATGACAAGTGAAGATTCTGACATAGAAATCATTTAATCATACATGGTGTACCAAGGGATGGCACTTTGAAACCAGAGGACCACCTGAGCCTTAACCGCTCACCTGAATAAACCTTAAAAATATGCCTTGCTTCTGTAATCGACAAAAATATACAAAGGTGTAAAGTTGACATGTTCTGTTATCGTTTTATTCCATGGTAACAAAGGTGTAAAGTTGACATGTACTGTTACTGTTTTATCCCAAGGTAACAAGGGTGTAAAGTTGACATGTACTATTACTGTTTTATCCAATGGTAACAAAGGTGTAAAGTTGACATGTACTGTTATTGTTTTATTCCATGGTAACAAAGGTGTAAAGTTTACATGTACTGTTATTGTTTTATCCCATGGTAACAAAGGTGTAAAGTTGACATGTACTGTTATTGTTTTATTCCATGGTAACAAGGGTGTAAAGTTGACATGTACTGTTATTGTTTTATTAGTTTAAACATATTTTTATTTGCTAAATATAACAAATAGGGATCAGACAAAAGTTTTTCCAACTTATGAAGTCTTCTCCCGAATACAATTATTTACAATATGTAGTAGCATGCACAATGAAATTATATAATATGTATATAATATGCATAGAGATAAATAAACACAGAATAGGTAGAGACAATATACGAAAGAAAAGAGATATGAATAATACTTTTGGAGATGTGTGTTGGTTCTTTAGATCATTTAGACAATTGTAAATCTTTTGGAGTCTTTAATATATTTAAAAGCATGTTTAAAAATAGTTGTATTTTCTTGATATGTTAGGAAATCACTTCCTTTTGTCAGTAGATTTACATCAATGTTAATGTTAGAAGGTAGCCAATCAAGACTATTAAATAATATTTCCCTATTATCTGTATATTTATCACAATCAAAAAAGAAATGGGGAGAATTTTCACATGGTGCACCACAGTCACAGGAAGCATTTGATAAAATTTTAACTTTACATAAATCATAATTCAAGAAGGATGCATTGCAGCGAAGCTGTGTTAAAATTATATTCAGTTTTCTAGGACCATAAGAATAGTGACTCGGAATTGGTATTAAGGTTGAACTGCGGATTGCCTTTTTAAATTTAGCTAATGTGTCAAGATTATGCACTGAGAGATGAAGACTATTCCATTTCCTTACTGTAGCTGGGACAAAAGAATCTCTGGTTAAAGAAAGTCTACAGAATAGAACAATAATATCGTTGCAATTTCGAAGGGGGTAAATAGTGGTACTTTGGATTGTTGGGGGGATAAGATCGAGTAAATAAGGGTGTGTGCTACCGCTTTGGATATTATAAAATAATTGAAGCTTTCTCCTAGTTCTTCTTTCTTCCAATCTCTCCCAGCCAGTTTCTCTATATCAGTCTGTCAAGCACTTTTTGGCTAATAAAAATTAGGAAATCAGGAGGGTCTTTAGTTAAAAATCAGGAGATTATCAGGAATTTTTTTTACAATAAAAAGTGATAAAACCATACAAAAAACCCAAAAAATGGCCGCCATCCTCCCTGCTAAGTAAGAGCTTTCAGGCCATAATATATAAATGTAAGCATGGTGTTTTTGATTCCAGATGAAGGTCATTATCAACTTTATATGTTGAAACTCTAAACATCACAGGCATTTAATTCATCATAGCATAGGCTGAATTAAATTAAAGTAAACTGTAAACATCAATTTCTCTTCTAATTTATCTTCTTTTTTTTTTCTTTTTTTTCTTATTTTTCCCTATCTGCAAAATTTTTTTTAATTTTTTTTTAACAAATTCAGAATGAATACTTTTTTCTTTATGTAAATAGGTCTTGTTTGATGATGAATGTTTTTTTCAGAAGCATTTCTTATATTGTGAGTGTCTTGTCTATAAGTGTACACATCTATTTTGTATTTCAATGGTTTAGTATTTTATTTAACCTGGAATATATCATTATTATGAATTATGATAGTTTTGATTAATAAATTATACTATTAGAATATAATGCTGTAAAATGTATGAACCTGATGGTTACTGTGCTACCCATTTCTAAATTTGGTATTGTTTCTAGTTATGTTATAAAACATGCCCTACTGATAGCTGGTATTGAGTCTAATCCAGGTCCATAATTGAATAATAAAAAAATATATAAAATAATACATAATAATGTATGTAGTTTACTACCTAAATTAGATTTGATTGAACATGAATTCCAAGATTATGATGTTATTTGTATATCTGAATCACATCTTGATAAATTTATTGATAATGATAAAATAAAATTAAAGAGTTTCCAAAATCCAGTTAGACTAGATAGAAATAGGCACGGTGGAGGTGTGACCATATATGTGAAAAATAGTTTATATTATAAAGTATGTACTGATTTATCAATTAATAACTTAGAATTACTTTGGGTCGAGATCCGAAATAGTAATAATGACAAATTTTTAGTTGGTGTTATATATAGGTCTCCAAATTCTAATTTACATATATGGGAGTTATTCTGTGAGTCTGTAGATAAAGCTCTTGATTCTGATTTACCACTTTTTTTAGTTGGTGACTATAATTGTGACATGTTGTCAAACTCCAGTAACTATTTTAAAAAGATATTAAATCGTTTAAATTTGGAAAATGTAGTATTTGAAGCTACAAACTTTACTACCGAGACAGGAACTTGTATTGATCTATGTATAACTAACAGAAAAAAATTGATTAACTCAGTGGATGTCCTTACTCCAGTATGTAGTACCCATGCTCCTGTCTTGGCTGAAATTTCATTCAAAACTTTTAAACAACACTCCTTTAAAAGGCAAATAAGAAATTATAATGTTGCTGACATTGAAGGGCTTGCTGATGAACTGAATATTAAAAAGTGGGATGATCTAGTTTTCAATTCTGATAATATTAATGATGTGTATTCTAATTTTCTTAAAACTTTAGATGATGCTGTTAAAAAATACATTCCTACCAAGACTATTACAGTTCGACCAAATGATAAACCATTCATGAATAATAAAATTAGAAACAAGATCAGACAATGTAACAGAATTCATTATAAAGCTAAAACTACAAACAACCCTGATCATTGGAAAAAATTTAAAGAAATCAGGAATGAAGTTATTGATTTAGTGAGAAAAGCAAAGGACGAATATAAAAATAAACTTACATCTGAACTATTAAAAAAGGATATCCCTCCTGGGAAATGGTGGAGAATTGCTAAATCCATATCAAATTTTACTAAAGCCAGAGACCCACCCCCATTTTTGGAACATGATGGTCAAATTTTTATTCACCCCTCTGATAAAGCTGAAATTCTAAATACTCACTTTTCTAATATAGCTACTATTGATAATGAACCAGTTATTTCTGATAATGTTACACCTCTGCCATGTCATTTGAATGAATTTATTATAACAGAACAGGAAATTTTAGACCAGTTAAAAATTTTAAATGTAAATAAACCAGCTGGCCCTGATGGTGTCAGTCCTAGACTACTAAAAGATATTGCTTATTCAATTTCTAAACCACTTACAAAACTTTTTAACATGTCTCTTTCAATTAAACAGGTTCCTCTGTTATGGAAGATAGCTCATGTAAGTCCAATTTTTAAAGGTAAAGGTAATCCACATTCATCACAAAACTATCGCCCTATATCAGTAACCAGCATAGTATGTAAAATTATGGAAAAAATTCTATTTAAACATTTATTTAATTATATGAAAACAAATAATATCTTGTCAAAGTGTCAATCTGGCTTTCAACCAAATGACTCAACTGTTAATCAATTGATTGAAATATACCATAATAATATTAGTAATATGGATAGGGGGAGGGATGTAAGATTTGTTTTTTGTGATGTTTCCAAGGCCTTTGACAAAGTTTGGCATAAAGGCCTTCTTTTCAAACTTAAGCTGACTGGAGTTAACAAACAACTAATATCATGGATTGAAAGTTACCTCTCAGATCCTCAACAAAAAGTTGTTTCGGAAGGTTTCTCTTCAACTCTTAAGGGTATTAAAGCAGGTCTTCCCCAAGGTTCTGTTTTGGGTCCTTTCCTTTTCCTTGTATATATTAATGATATTGTGAATGATATAAATAATGACATCCGGCTTTTTGCAGATGATACTTCCTTATTTGTAGTAGTAGAAAATGATCATGCTGCAGCAGCAACTTCTCTGACAGATGACTTGGATGTTATTTCCAACTGGGCTAAGAAATGGGCAGTTCAATTTAATCCTCAAAAAAACAAAAATATTGTATTTAGTAGAATGGACAGGGAGCACCCACCTCTATATTTTGGACTTAATGGAGATGAAATTGATGAAACAGATAATCACTGTCATCTAGGGATAACATTTCAAACATCAGCTACATGGAAAAAACATATAGATGATATTTATAAAAAAGCATGCTCTCATTTATTTTTACTTAGACAAGTTAAACATTTATTAGATAGATATTCCCTTATACGTATATATTTTGCATTTATTAGGCCCGTTTTAGAATATGGCGATGTAGTATGGGGTAACTGCACTAAAAAGGAATCAGATTTATTGGAAAGTGTACAAATAGAAGCGGGTCGAATTATAACCGGTCTTAGATGTAACTCATCTAGACAAAAACTATACCATGAATTGGGGTGGGAAACACTAGAAAATAGACAGAATAAACACAAACTGATATTATTTTATAAAATTCTAAATGGGTTAACACCTGCATACCTTTATGAATTGGTTCAACCATATCTACCTAGACAATCAGGATATAACTTAAGATATGAAAATAATACATTCCATCCACCGTTTTCCAGAACAAGTTCTTTTTATGATAAGACTATGGAATACTTTGCCCCTCACTATTACTGAATCTCCAAGTTTAAATATCTTTAAAAATAGATTGACACACTTCTATAAAACTTGGGACACCAATGCTCATTATAATTTTGGAATAAGGAAGTTTAACATAATTCATTGTCAATTAAGAAATGAGGCTAGTAACCTGAAGGCACATTTATTTAATGATTTTTTATCTGACAATACTAATTGTCCAAACTGTAGTGGTTCATTAGAAGATAACAACCATTTTTTGCTTACCTGTCCTAAATTTAATAACTTAAGATTGATCTTATTAGATTCCATACAGACATTAATACCAAAAAATAATAATATTGACATTAATATAGATTTATTATTACATGGAAATAGATCATTTTCATATGATCTAAATACATATATATTTCAAGCTGTACACAAGTTCATAATTGATACTCATCGTTTCATTTAAGATGCTTCTTTTTTCAATTGCACTCCTCCTATTATACATTTATTTTGCTTTATTTTATTTTTTTCTTTAACTTATTGTATGTTTAACTATTTAAAATATTTAGAAAGTCTACACATTTCACTTCACTAGTAAATTTATTATATATGAAATATTATTGGTGTTTACAATTACATGTATTCAAGGAACATAATTATCATATATTATTGATATAATTGTTATATACTATTTTTTTACTGAATATAAGCCTTGTACATGTAAAAGGAGAGAGCTTGTATAGGCATAGCCTGTTGCTCAATCCTATTCATTTTTGTGAATAAAATATGTTTAAAACAATTATCAGAGTGTCAGAATGTAATTGGCAGGCTAAAAGGTCTTACTTAGGCCATTTTCCTCACCTCCTTTTATTGATAAGATGCTTTACACTAAAATAATTTCAACATATTATTATGTTATCTTTTTTTTTGTGGGGAAATAGTTCAAAATCAGGAGTTATCAGGAGTTTATCTAACAAATTCAGGAAAAATCAGGAACAGCTCAAAATCAGGAAAAATTAAAGGAAAATCAGGAGTCGCTTGACAGACTGCTATATAGATATTCTGTGTTGGTAAAGATTGGAAGTCCGGTGATAGTTCTAGCTGCCTCCAACTGTAGTTTCTCCAATTTACACGAATTAGAGACACCATAGTTGTCCCAGACCTCACACGCAAAACAAACGTGTTTGGAGACACTTTTTATTAAATTTTCTACATGTTTATTCCATTTTGCTTCCTCACTAAATGTTATACCCAAATGTTTATGCTCTGATGTAAGTGGCATTAATCTTCCATCAAAATAAAAGTTAAAGTTTGTTAAGTTTTCTACATTTTTAACTAGAGGCTCAGATGAGCCTGTATCGCTCACCTGACATAACTAAGTCCTCTTAAGAATGTCTGCATGCCGAATACATTTAAGTTACTATTCAAATCCCATAGGGTTCTATGTTAAAACTATGTCTGCTCATGGCAGCCATCTTGGATGGAGTTCGTGGTCACCGGACACAATTTTAAAAGTATACTACCCAAGGACCATCCATGCCATGTTTGCTTTAAATTGACTGACTGGTTTCAGAGGAGAAGACTTTTAAACAATTTTCCCATAGGTCCTATGTTAAAACTATGTCCGCTGATGGTGGCCATTTTGGATGGAGGTTGGGTTCACAGGACATAATTTTGAAAGTTGACCACCTACGGACCATTCATGCCATGTTTGCTTTAAATTGACTTGCTGGTTTCAGAGGAGAAAACTTTCAAAATTTTTTTCCATAGGGTCCTATGTTAAACCTAAGTCGAGTCATGGTGGCCATCTTGAATTTCCGATCAGCAAATGATTCACAAGTTTAGTACAGGACCACCCAATGATCATTCCTGTAAAGTCACAATTCAATTGGCTTAGTGGTTTCTAACGAAGATTTTAAAAATTTCGACCAATCAGAACACATTATGGGCCCTGGCAGCCATGTTGGATTTCCGATCAGTGCCAAAAACAAAAATCTTGTATATGACCATCTAATGAACATTTCTGCCAAGTTTGGTTCAAATCTGTTTCGTGGTTTCTGAAAAAAAGATGAAAATGTGAAATTCCCATAGGGTCCAATGTTAAACTAAGTTGAGTCATGGCGGCCATCATGAATTTCCGATCGGCAAACGATTCACATGTTTAGTACAGGATCACCCAATGATCATTCCTGTAAAGTCACAATTCAATTGGCTTAGTAGTTTCTGACAAGAAGATTTTCAAGGTTTCAACCAATCAGAACACATTATTGGCCCT
This sequence comes from Gigantidas platifrons, assembly GCA_002080005.1. Taxonomy (NCBI): domain Eukaryota; kingdom Metazoa; phylum Mollusca; class Bivalvia; order Mytilida; family Modiolidae; genus Gigantidas; species Gigantidas platifrons. Next base: position 201,264 of record MJUT01019186.1, on the reverse strand, counting down.
GGCAGCCATGTTGAATTTCCGATCTACACCAAAAACACAAATCTGTTAGAGGACCATCCAATGAACATCTATGGCAAGTTTGGTTGAAATCTGTTAAGCAGTTTCAGAGAAGAAGAGTTAAATGTGAAAAGCTAACGGACGGACAGACGCTTACCCATGACAAAAGCCTATGGCCAGGTGAGCTAAAAAGCATGATTTCAGTTTTGTCTGGGTTGAAAGACATCAACCATCTCTTTGACCAGTCACCAAGTTCATGTAGATCATGATTTATGACATATTTTATTTGAGCATCATCTTGACTTGCATAACCAAGCGAAGTGTCATCAGCAAATAAATGGCTGTAAGGAGAGTAGCTTGTCACCAATATCATTAATGTAAACCAGAAATAACAGAGGACCAAGAACAGACCCTTAGGTGACCCCAGCAGACACAGGCACATATGAGGACGATGAATCTCTGTTTACTACTTTTTGAAGTCTACAATATAGATAATTTTCAAACCATTTTAGTAAATTCCCTTTTATTCCATAACAATTCATTTTGTGTATCAAACCTTTGTGCCAAACTTTATCGAAAGCCTTTGAAAAATCACAAAAAACGAAGCAACATAATTCTTTTTTTTTCAAGAGAGTTTAAGATAGTATTATATAGTTCTATTAATTGATGGACTGAGGAATGCTTAGGCAAAAAACCAGATTGGTACTGGTAGATAAGCTTGTTTTGCATTAAATGGTTGTATATAATCCTTTCCATTACCTTTCCGACACAGCTAATCAGTGATATTGGGCGGTAATTTGAAGGTAAAGAAGTATCACCTTTTTTAATAAAAGAACCGCCTAGCGCATGAATGCGCGACGTATCCCCCCGCACTTACATAATATTTAGTTTTATATATTTATAGAAAGCAGCCTTGCAGTCTTAATATATAACACTTACAAGCCACATGCAAAGATTATTCAAATCTATCCATGTTTACTAAAGTTATCAAACAAGACTCAATTCTCAAAATTGTTGATTTTTCAACCAAAAACTAAGATTTTTCCCCAAAACCCTTGCTTCAAATATTTCCATGTTAGAACCCATCCAAGATAATGATAATTACAAGTTACTTGCAAAATATTATTCAAATCTATCCATGTTTACTAAAGTTATTGTGTAAACAAGACTTACAAGCCACATGCAAAGATTATTCAAATCTATCCATGTTTACTAAAGTTATCACATAAGACACAATTCTCAAAATTGGTGATTTTTCAATCAAAAAATAACATTTTCCCCCAAAACCCTTGCTTCAAATATTTCCATGTTATAACCCATCCAAGATAATGATAATTACAAGCTACTTGCAAAATATTATTCAAATCTATCCATGTTTACTAAAGTTATCGTGTAAACAAGACTCAATTCTCAAAATTGGTGATTTTTCAACCAAAAACTAGGATTTTCCTCCAAAACCCTTGCTTCAAATATTTCCATGTTAGAACCCATCCATGATAATGATATTTACAAGCCACATGCAAAACATTATTCAAATCTATCCATGTTTACTCAAGTTATCGCGTAAACAAGAAAGTGTGACGGATGGACAGACAGACAGAAGGACAGACGGCCGCTATTACTATATCCCCTCACCGCTATCGCGGGGGTATGAAAATGGCGGTGACATGTGCATTTTTCCAACTAGAGGGATATTTACATTGACGAAGAGATTAGTTAAAAATAATTTGTAGTGGGATGGCTATCTTTTCAGGGGAAATTTTTAACATTTTGTGACTAATTTTGTCGGGTCCAGAAGCTTTGTTTGGATCAATAATTTTTAAAAAATCTACAATTTCACTTATGGTTACAAAAACCTCATTTATTACATTATTAGTTTTCATATCAAAATCTGGAAGAGGCACGTTCTCCTCCTCCAACTTCGATATAAGGCTAAAGTATTTATTTAATAAATCACACTCGTCTTCATCTCCATACACAATATCGTCGAAGTTTTCATCATTTATAGAGTTTCTAAGAGGAGGAATACAGTTGCTTCCCTTATTTGATTTGATAAGCATTTTCATAATTTTCCAGTATGTTTTTGGATTGGATGAGTTTTCTAAAAGAATGTAATTTAAAGGACCGACCATTTAACTTGCAGGGGGGTATGGTTATTTTTTTCATTCAGAATTTTTTTTTCGGACAACACGAGAGTTAGAATATTAAAAATTTTTGTCACGCAAAGCACAAATTTTTTTTCCAGAATTTAACATTAGGTTATATGACAAAAATTCTGAATCAGATTATTTTTTTTTTCCTCCACCAAAATCAAAATATTTTATTCAGCAACATTGGGAATCAGAATATTTTTTTTAGGAAAAAACCATAACCCCCTCCTTCAAGTTAAATGGTCGTTCCCTAAATTATTTTCAAAATTTTCTTTTGCAATTTTTTTCATGTTATTTACTTTATTTTGCTGTTTTTTTATATAGTTTAATATCCCTTTCCCTGTGTAATTTCAAAACATTTTTTCTCAATCTGTCCCTTATGCGAATTTCTTTTCGTATTTTGTTGTTAAACCATGGTCTATCATTATTCCGAATGGTTACTATTTTTGTCGAGATACATTCTTTTGTTATTTTTAGGAAACACTTTGTAAATTTTTCGCACATTTCATCAACATCATTCAAGTGGTCAAGTTTTTCATTCCAATTAATTTCATTTAATTTTTCTTCAAACTTTTCGTAATTATGTCCCAAAAAAAAGTTTGGGAGACATATTGTGTTTGCTCTGTTTCTTCTTATTATTACTACGTCACCCTGAACGCAGTCGGGTGATGTATTGCTATTCTACGTTTCTTTTTCACTATTATTATTCTTCCACACATTTTTGTCTGCTCTATTTCTCGGAGATGCCTTGATCAAACTTTATGAAACCTTGTAGGAATATCATATGCCATGTGAAGTTGTACAAGAAAGGGTTGATTTTTTCAAAGTGGCTGCCATTGCCATGGAAACGGCCAAAATGCTAAAAAATTTAAAAACACAAAAATGATCATAGCAGGTTACTCGCCGCACAGAAATTAATGAAACTTGATAGCAACAACATCCACATCTAGTGGAACGAGATAAGCCAACAAAATCGGAATCGGTTGGACAAATTTTGTTGCAGTTGCCATGGATACAAAAAAGGGGGAGATTTAAAAAAATTTTGGATTCCTTTCATCAAACTTCATGAAACTTTGTAGGAATATCCACCATAGTGTGTGGCAGCTCTTAGGGGGATGAAAAATTCAAAATGGCGGCCGTTGCCATGGTAACCAAGGTGCAAAAAATGTTAAATTCACTCCAAACATCATTTTGCAGTAATGTTTCCTGTCACATCCACATCTAGTGGAAGGAGATAAGCCAAAAAAATCGGAATCGGTAGGATAAATTTTGCCGCAGTTGCCATGGAAATAAAAAAGGCGGGATTTTTCAATTTTTTTTATTTCTTTCATCAAGCTTCATAAAAATGATCATAGCAGGTTACTCGCCAAACAGAAATTGATGAAACTTGATAGGAACAACATCCACATCTAGTGGAACAAGATGAGCCAAAAAAAATCAGAATCAGTTGGACAAACTTTGCTGCAGTTGCCATGGAAACAAAAAAGGGGGATTTAAAATTTTTTTGATTCCTTTCATCAAACTTCATGAAACTTTGTAGGAATATCCCCTGTAGTGTGTGGCAGCTTTTGGGGGGCTAAAAAAGTCAAAATGGTGGCCGTTGCCATGGCAACCAAGGTGCAAAAAATGTTAAATTCACTCCAAACTTCACAAATTTTTGCAGTAATGTTTCCTGTCACATCCACATCTAGTGGAAGGAGATAAGCCAAAAAAATCGGAATAGGTAGGACAAACTTTGCCGTAGTTGCCATGGAAATAAAAAAGGCGGGATTTTTCAAATTTTTTGATTTCTTTCATCAAACTTCATGGAACATCGTAGGAATATTCACCGTAGTGTGTGGAAGCTTTTGGCGTGTTGATAAAATTCAAAATGGCGAACATTGCCATGGTAACCAAGGTACCAAAATAATGGGGTGGGGTGACGTCCGCTATTGCTTTGCAATGACAATTCTAGTTATTATTATTATTATTCTTCTTTCTTCTGCCAAAAGTTTGTCCGACACATTTCTCAGCGACTACTGAACGGAAATCAATGAAACTTCACAGGAATGTTAAGCACTATGAGTAGATGTGCAGACTATTTTCGGAATTTTCAAAATGGCTGCCATTGCCATGGAAACAGCCAAAATGCAAAAAAATTGAAAAACACAAAAATGATCATAGCAGGTTACTCGCCAAACAGAAATTGATGCAACTTGATAGGAACAACATCCACATATAGTGGAATGAGGTAAGCCAAAAAAATTGGAATCAGTTGGACAAACTTTGCCGCAGTTGCCATGGAAACAAAAAAGGGGGGATTTAAAAAATGTTTGGATTCCTTTCATCAAACTTCATGAAACTTTGTAGGAATATCCACT
>MJUT01019186.1:181539-196709 GCA_002080005.1 Gigantidas platifrons | reverse complement strand
TTGCCATGGTAACCAAGGTACAAAATGGCCACCAATACAAAAATCCTCCAATTTGGGCGAAATTTGGTTTCTAAGTAGATTATGATGTTGCGAATTGATATTCATCGTTGGTTTGCTATGGCGACCATTTTGAATCCAAAATGGCCACCAAAATAAAAAAATCCTCCGATTTGGGCGAAATTTGGTTTCCAAGTAGATTATGATGTTGCGAATTGATATCCATCGTTGGTTGCTATGGTGGCCATTTTGAATCCAAGATGGCCACCAAAATACAAAAATCCTCCAATTTGGGCGAAATTTGGTTTCCAAGTAGATTTTGATGTTGGGAATTTATATCCATGGTTTGGGAGCCATATTATGATCCTGCAGATCATATCATATCTTGTGTATTGTTCGTTTGGGGGACATTTGTAATGCTCTGCGTTACAGTAACCAATATTTAATTTTTTGATACTGCCAGATTTCTCTCTTAAATGATCGAGAGATGTTTTTGGAACATTTAAGAATTACGACTGAGGCATCATGATCACTAATATTATCAGGTAATTTAAAAACATCAGAAAATACATAATTAATTGTGTCACTTACTATAATGGGATCTAATAATGTTCTACTATGATTTGTTACCCTTGTTGGTTTATCTATTACATTTTTTAAGTTAAAAAGCCTCATCGTATCGATCAATTTGTTATTGTTTAAAGACATAAGGTCAGAATTCAGATCTCCGGAGATCACAATATTTTCGTTGACTTGATATGCTAAACCTATAGCATGATTTAAGCGTGCCCAATATTCAGAGTCGGTCCATTCAGGTCGATATGTATTACACAAAAGAAAAGAGTGACCTTTTGCATGAACTTCAACCCAAATCGTTTCATCTATATCATTTTCAAGTTCGTGTTTCCTGCAAATGCTGATGTCTTCCTTTGAGTAAATAAGTAATCCGCCACCAGAATTAGTACGATCTTTTCGTTGAGAATTTTTATCAAATGAATCGAGTTCAATATCTCTGTTTTCAATGCTGTTGTTAAGATGTGTTTCAGTTAAAACAATAATATCGAATTCATCAACGAAATTTTGGAGAAAATTGATTTTATTTCTTATACTTCGAATATTGATATTGCATATGGATATGAATTTATCAGACAAAATATCTAACGCACTCAACGGTGTACTCGATATGTAAGAAGGCTCAGGTCCAGGATTGGATTCAATATTGCCAACCAATAATATAAAATGTAAAACAAAAAGGATAAAGGCAACATTAACTTTTGGATTTAGACTTTGAAGGTTTAAAAGTGAAGCAAATAGGAAGGAACATCGTAAGTTAGTAATTAATAGAGGTGAAACGATTCACCGAAGTTTCGATGAACCGCGATATTTTCGTCTAGTTCGATTTTCGATTCATTTGATCCGTATTTCGGTTCGGCTTCGGTCCGGAATGTTCCGGTGGTTAGAATGACTTTTTTGGCCAAATTAAGTTTGTTTATCGTACAAAGTTAACATGGCTATGTCGGAAAACGCTGAAGAACTTGAAGTGGCAGTGGAGCTAGAGGGCAAACCCAAATTAATAGATCCACCTGCTTCCTTTACGTCCGCAGTCTGGAAGTATTTTGGCTTCCCGGAAGTCGATGGAAGGTTGACTAATCGAAATCCATTTGTAAAATATGCTTTGCAAGTGTTTCTACCAAAGTTTAACATTACGTGACCTGATTTAAACTTACTTGTATTAGAAATGTTAATTGTTAAACTTGAGGTCTGAGAGTTCATTAAATATTGCAAACAATGTAAACAGGTTTATATTTCTACATTTCACATACGGTTGTTCCAAGCAAAAGTATCTGGGGGTGGTTTACAACAAGTGTACCAAACTCAATGCTTTGAAAGACCCCTTTGCCATGTATTATATTTGGAACAGCCCTAATTATAGTTCGTGTAAGGAACATATAAATAACACACAGAGATTAATATACAAAAAATCTGACCACACATGTCCTTGGTCCCGTATTATTAATTACTTTTATAAATGACTTGCCCAATACCGTATCAGGTTTAGTGAAAATATTTGCTGATGACTCTAAAACTTACTCTTCAGTTGAGAATGAGCAACAACAGGTTTTACAAAATGACTTAGATAGACTATGTGACTGGTCTAGGAAATGGAAGCTTTCTTTTAATGCCACAAAATGTAGTGATGCACTTTGGTACAAATAACAACCGTTCTAGAAATACAATGTTGGATCATTCAGATGACTATGTTCAAGTATCGTCAGTTATTGAGGAGAAAGATTTGGGAGTAACTTTTGAGCCAAATTTAAAATTCTACAAGGGCAACGCAAAGCATGGCGTATCCCCTCGCTTAAAAATTTGACCCGGTGACCTTTGACCTTGAAAATAGATAGGATTCCAGATTCTCTTAAGGACTAAGTATGTACCAAGTTTGGTCAAAATCCATTGAAGGAGGTTGATTCTAGAGCATTCTTCGAACTTAGCCACAAGCCCAACGGTCCTGGCCAGTAAAATTGGCCGCGGACTTCTAAAATATCACAAGTGAGAAGACCGACACACGACAGGCTTGTGTGTCAAATCATTGGTTTCCACCGGACCGACTGTCTAAAATACTGGGTTTGTTGTATAAAAGAGCTCTTTTGATCTCCAACTTGTCCATAATTTATTTTGATTAAAACTAAAGTGAAACGGCAGATCAAAACTTTTATTGTATTATTTATCGTTGTTCCATGCTATGATGAAGTTCAAGGGATTTTGACAAAATTAAAGTCGCAATCTCAGAAACGCTTTAAAGAACGTAAAAATCAATATTTGAAATATATATATACAAGAATCACTCCGGACCGGACACGTTAAAATTATCGGATATCAATTCTTAAAATCAAAATCTTAGAAAACATGAAGACCGGAATAACATCATCAACGCTGACTCAAACAATAAACGTTTATTTTTCAAACTTATAAGAAAACATAGAAAAGCTAACAACAATTTCATAGATGATTTATATGTCGGAAACGAATTGTTTCAGGGAGACTCCATAACTGAAGGATGGCAGCAACATTTCAAAAAACTCTCAGAACCGTCAGAAAACAGCTTATATGATAGTGAACATTTGAATTCATGTGAACAGGACTATGAATCCATTAAAATACTAAGTCAACAAACAATACCGAGAACAGTTACAAAACAGGAAATTACTGAAGCAATTAACTCTTTAAATAAAGGAAAATCAGAAGACATATTTGGACTCTCAGTTGAAAATATTATATATGCTGGCCCTGAATTTATTAGCTTTCTTCATAAACTCATCAACCACATTTTTGAGAAAATGTTGATTCCTGATATCATCAAAATTGGACTTATGTCTCCGGTATACAAAAATAAAGGAGAAAAACATGATTCAAAGAACTATAGAGGGATTGTAGTACTCCCCGTTTTTATTAAAATCATAGAATATATCGCAAGAGCTGTTTTGAAACCAATATTACTACCAAAGCAATCACGTATAAAAAGAGGATTCACTGAAAACACTTCCCCATTGAATGCAGCAGTTGTAGTAGAGGAACTATATAGGGAATACAAAGACAGAAACAGCCCATTCTATATAGCATTATTGGATGCAAAATCCGCTTTCGACATTGTGGAACTGAACATGCTTATGCGCAAGGTGTATTTACTAGGAGTTGAACTATCTACTTGGGCCATCATTGATGAATTACACTGCAATACAAGATCAGCGGTAAAATGGAACAATAACATTTCTAAAGAATTTCCAATGTTTCAAGGCGTAAAACAAGGAGGACTTCTTAGCGCAGACTTATATAAAATATATATTGAAGATCTATTACATCTTTTTGAAGAAACAGACAAGGGATGCAAAATTGGCAACATAAATGTGAACTCTGTGGCCTGCGCAGATGACATTGCTCTGTTTATTGACAACTGGTACGAATTGCAATTATTGTTGAACTTTTCTGCAAACTATAGCTCTATGCATCATTACACTCTACAACCACAGAAGAGTGTTATTATTCCGGTAAACCAGAAATTTAAAGACAAACAAAAATCTCCAGTATTTAAATTAAATTCAACAACCATGCCAATAGTAGGAAAATCTTCTCACCTTGGAATAATTCGATCAACCTCAAAATCAAAAACTGATAATTCCACCATTGAACAAAACATTACGAAAGCAAGAAGGATTTCATAGTTTAATGAACGTAGGACTTCATGGTAACAACGGCCTTGACCCAGTTACATCAACAGACATAATAAAATGTTATGTCCTGCCAGTACTGACATATGGCATTGAAATCATACAACCAACAAAAACCAATATGAATAAACTTGAGCAATTTCTGAAGTCACTGTTGAAGAAAATACTTTCATTACCTATAAATGCTCCAGATCCAGCTTTATATATTATTACTGGCATACAACCCATAGAAGCCCAAGTTGACTTAAAATGTCTAACATTATTCAATAATATCTGTCGTCAAGCCCAATAATCATTAGAAAAAGCTATTGCGGTTCGTCAGCTACAAGCAAAAGATCAGAACAGTTCAAGCTGGTTCATAGTAATCAAAAGAACACTCACGAAATATGAACTTAAACACCCCCTAGAATTGCTACAATATCCTCCGTCAAAAATAGATTGGAAAAGAACCATCAAAGAATGTGTATTTAAATACTGGAAAACTCGTTTGCTAGATGATTGCACAATGTACAAGAACCTAAAATATTTAAATTACTCCAGTTTCACTCCAAACACTAATCACGGGATGACCCATGTGGATAAATCTTCTGACCCATCCAGAGAAGCAATATTTATTGCAATCAAAATAAAAATCGTCACAGGCTCATATTGTAAATGTGTTCGTGCAAATAAAATATTGTTATTGTTATTGTTATTGTTATTGTTATATCCTACAAATAGATAGAGCAAAATCTAACACCAATGAGAACACACAATGTAAGCTGTGCGACTAAGAATCAGAAGACTTAAGTCATTTTATATTGAAATGTAAGACACTAGATTCAATAAGAACTCCATACTTAGAGGAAATGAACAAAATCATCCAAGTTGTTACTAAGAACTCATTTTATGGATACGACCATACAACTCAACTACAAATCATTTTGGATTGTACTAAAATAGAAAATGAAATTTTCTCGAACCAAAAGAGTAGGATACTTGAAATCACAGCTGATATTGAGTATATTTCGAGGAGGTTAAGTTTTGCATTACATTCTACAAGATACAGATCGCTGAATATTAAGAAAGGAAAATACTGATTGATGTACATGGTGGATGCTACAGTGCAATTAATATTTGATCATGGTGATGAACTTTTACTTTTTTTTGTGTGCAAATATGTAGAGATAGTTAACCAACATCCATTAAACAGAATGGACTTTTAGATTTTAACATTGGATTTAATTTAATTTAATTTAATTTTATAAGTCATTACTGTATATATGACACGAATTTTAATGCGGTAAAAATTTGATCCGGTGACCTTGACCTTGAAAATCAATAGGGTTTCAGATTCTCTTAAGGACTAAGTATGTACCAAGTTTGGTCGAAATCCATTGAAGGATGTTGATTCTGAAGTGTTCACAAGGATGTTAAGCGGTAAAAAATTGATCCGGTTACCTTGACCTTTGACGTTGAAAATCAATAGGGTTCCATATTCTCTTAAGGACTAAGTATGTACCAAGTTTGGTCAAAATTCATTGAAGGATGATGATTCTAGAATGTTCACAGGGATGTTACGGAAGGACGGACGGTAGCGTTACTATATCCCATCGCAACTTCGTTGGCGAGGGGATAATAAGCATATCAGTAACTGTGTCAATAAAGCTCAGCGTATTCTAGCGATGATTCGTAGATCTTTTGATCACATGGATAAAGGAATGTTTTTAATTTTATATAAGTCTATAGTCCGTCCTTTGCTTGAATACTGTACACCTGTTTGGTCACCTTATTTAAAAAAAGATATACGTAAAATCGAAAGTATTCAACGTCGTGCAACTAAACTGGTTCCGATAGTCAAAGATCTTAGTTATGAAAATAGACTGAAAACACTTGGCCTTCCTACTCTGGAATACAGACGTGACCGTTATGACATGATTCAGGTTTATAAAGCTCTTCATGACATTGACGATATAAAGTGGAAAAATATGTTTACTCTATCAGCTAACCAAACTAGGGGGCATCATTTGAAACTTGTTAAAAAGAGATGTAACACAACTCAATGTTTGAATACTTTCTCCATGCGAATCGTTGATCATTGGAATAATTTGTCAGAAGACACTGTCACTGCCAATTCTATAAATATATTCAAAAGTAGATTGAATGAGGAAAACTGGAATGAGAAGAAATTTATCCCAACTTGACATTATTATCCAGTCATCTATACATATGTATTAGTGGACAACCGATGGAATACCCGTCTATAAATAGTATTTTATAACGTTTTATATATATCCGTATCTAGGAACATTTGTCATTCTATTTGACATTGATTCATAATTTACTAAGCTCATCATCTTTGCAAGGAAGATTTTGTGTTTGCGAAAGTTAATTTGCGCAAAGGTAGTACAAGTCATTTATTCATATAAATGCGAGGCGACAAAAGAAGTCTACAGACTTAAATTTACAGTCGCACAGATCCAGGTATCCAGGTATGGAATAAGATACAACACTGAAAATGAAGACCAAATGACTTAGTTTCTACCTAAAATGTATCGTATCAAAACGTATCGTATCATGACCCTTGTATCAGGATACGTATCGTATCGCAAGGTAGGTGTATCGTTACAGCCCTAGTAATTAAGATATCATGAAAGGTGTCGGAGCGAGAATCATAGCCGATATTAAGACTTATTTTACAGGCATGAAACAGTCCGATAGCCGCTCTATAAGCATCTAAGTTGTTACCCATTTGGTTTTTTAAACTAGAGGCTCACATGAGCCTGTATCGCTCACCTGACATAACTAAGTCCTCTTAAGAATGTCTGCATGCCGAATACATCTAAGTTACTATTCAAATCCCATAGGGTTCTATGTTAAAACTATGTCTGCTCATGGCAGCCATCTTGGATGGCGGTAGTAGTCACCGGACACAATTTTAAAAGTATACTACCCAAGGACCATCCATGCCATATTTGCTTTAAATTGAATTGGCTGACTGGTTTCAGAGGGAAGACTTTTAAACAATTTTCCCATAGGGTCCTATGTTAAAACTATGTCCGCTGACTGCGGCAATCTTCGATGGAGGTTGGGCTCACAGGACATAATTTTGAAAGTTGACCACCTAAGGACCATTCATGCCATGTTTGCTTTAAATTGACTTGCTGGTTTCAGAGAAGAAGACTTTTAAACAGTTTTTCCATAGGTCCTATGTTAAACCTAAGTCGAGTCATGGTGGCCATCGTAAATTTCCGATCAGCAAACGATTCACAAGTTTAGTACAGGATCACCCAATGATCATTCCTGTAAAGTCACAATTCAATTGGCTTAGTGGTTTCTAACAAGAAGATTTTTAAAATTTCGACCAATCAGAACACATTATGGGCCCTGGCAGCCATGTTGGATTTCCGATCAGCGCCAAAAACAAAAATCTTGTATATGACCATCTAATGAACATTTTTGCCAAGTTTGGTTTAAATCTGTTTCGTGGTTTCAGAAAAAAAGATGAAAATGTGAAATTCCCATAGGGTCCAATGTTAAACTAAGTCGAGTCATGGCGGGCATCTTGGATATGCGATCGGCACAAAAATAACAAATTTAGTAGAGGACCATCCAGTCATCATTTCTGTAATGTTACAATTCCATCGGCTAAGTAGTTTCTGACAAGAAGATTTTCAAAGCTTCAACCAATCAGAACACATTATTGGCCCTGGCGGCCATGTTGGATTTCCGATCTGCACCAAAATAACAAATTTAGTAGAGGACCTCCCAATAAACATTTCTGCCAAATTTGGTCCAAATCAGTTCAGTGGTTTCAAAGAAGAAGAAGAAAGTATGAAAGGTTTACAGACGCGGACGACGACGACGGACGCAAAGTGATGACAAAAGCTCACATGACCCTTTGGGTCAGGTGAGCTAAAAATGGCTGTATAATTTGCATCCTGGTTATGAAGATGTTTCGCCGATCTAGAACCAAACACATCTCCATGTGTATTAAAAATATCAGAAAATTAAACACGTGTGATCTAAAAAAAAAGTAAGAGCACAAACAGAAATACTACATATAAACAGTTTGGAAGATGTACATGTGATTGAAATGTCATTGAATGAAACAAAAAGTGAAAAAAATAAAATGTGAATGTTACATAATATCATAATTAAATCTATAGTATATGACATCCTTTATGTCGAGAATGAATCTATCCCCTCACATCGTGGGTGACTTACGTGTCGCCATATATATGAGATGATAAATTCATTTGAGACAAAAAAATAAGAAAAGGATGTCTAATCGGTAATTTAAAGAATTAGTTTTGAATTAACAGTATATCCAGATTGAAAAACATGATGATTGTTGAAAACTAAAGTTACCATACTAACAATATCAAATTCTAACTTCAACTACAGACAAAACATTGTATAAACTTAAAATGTCATAACAGGCTATTAAGGTAGAGACTAACACTAGTCACATGACTTTTAAGAATATTGAATAAAAATGTGGTAATAATTATTAATTATGTTTGCAGTATTTCTTACGAGGTATTTTGCTTTTTGAATTTTCTACATATGATTTGTACAAGTTCTCAAATTAAACTGTAATACAAATTTAATACAGTAATTTCTTGGCAATAATACATTATATATGTAAAATGCTATATGAAGCATTTTGTCAAGGGAGGTAATCATGTCTCAAATGATATTAGAATATGATGAGTTTTGCATGTTTTTGTTAAATATTGAAGTTTTTAATATGATGACCCCAGACTTTCTTTACACTTCTGAAAATAAAACAAAATGCACCATATTATATAAAAAATTTAGAAATTTTTAATGACAGGATTTTTCGCTATTCAAGAATTTTGAGGAGAATTTATACATTTCACATACAATGCATTATAGAAGTTGAAGATTTAAATGCTTTATATCTTGAAAATTAGTCTGGTGACCTATATTTTTAAATTAAATTCCTTAAAGTCTGCCACAAAAGCAATAAATCTGGCCGGTTTTAAGGAAATTCAATGACAAATTATTTTAGTATGAAATGTGGGTCTCTACCTTAAAGAGTGCAAAATTAGCTCTAAAAATGTACTTTTCCTGCCCTGGAAGAATTGTAGACAGCTTAATTTGCTAACTATATCACCTAGAAAGGAAAGCTTTCCCTTACAAACATTATTTCTGCCTGTTTTATTTTCATTTATTCAATGTCTTATTAAAAAAAGTGAAAAATGTGGACATTTTTCATGAAATTGACAAAAAAGGGTATATGTCAGGGTGTCTTTCTAAACCCCTAACTTTTTTTTTTGCCTGGAAACATATTTTTATTTTTTAATGATATATGTAGCATGGATATAAGTAATGTGATATATCTTTTTAAAAAAAAATTCATTGACACAATTTTTTTCTTTTCCACTTTAAAATCAAATTTTGTTGGATTTCACCAGGCTATATTGCCAAAAAAGGGTAGCCATTTTGAAAAAAAAAATGAAAAAATGATAAAAATTTATGTCTTAGATATTCCAAAATATTCATTTATCATATTATACTCAGATAATTAAAAAAAAAATTATATGCTATTTTTTTGGGTACCTTAATGACACGGAGAAGTGAAAAAAAATGAAAAAAATGACATTTTTTTGGACTTCAGAGGGGGGTACCTCTTTCAGGGAATATTTTTAAAATAAGCCTGGAAACCTATTCTCAAATTTTGATATTTTGTTAGGTACATCCCAAAGAACAATATATATGAAATTCAAATAAATTCAATGAATAGTTTTTTTTTTGCACATAGTGTCCTTCTCTACCTTAAATACACAAACATTCAATTGTTTACAACATACATAAGTGAATGATAAGTATGCTAGTTTCAATCCAAATGTGTGAGAAAACGAACACACCGATAACGTCAGTACAGTTTTGAAAACTTGAAGAAGGGAAGATCATAATACAATAAAACAATCTTTGAAATTAAATTGACTATTTATAACCTTATATACCAAGCTGTTAGAAATATACGACACATACTAAGTAATTATATTAACAACCAGTGAATACTATCACAAATAGTGGATGATAATTTACTTAATATTTTGACCATTTCCGTATTCAGTTTTATTCCTAAATTAAATTTAATAATCAGTGTCATGAATATAGTGTATTGGGTGATAGTCTAGTTTGGTGTGTGGGAATTTCTTTCCATCAATAAACAAATAACTTTTGAATGTATTTTTTTTAACATAATTTGTACTTTGAGACATACCCTCCATACTATTTAACAATCAAATGTTACAATACACATGATACACAGAGGTCCTCATAGGTAGGGAAAAAACAATAACATTAAAAACATTTGGGTGATAGTGAATGATATCTTGGTACACGTCAGTACAGTATGGGAAAACATGAAAAAAGGCACATCGTATTACAAGAAAACATACTTTGAATTTATATTGCTATTTATTACACCTTATACACCAAGCTGTTAGAAATATATGGCCCCAAAGATAGGGGGGGGGGGAATAGTAACAATAAATACATTCGTCATTTCCGTAATTCAATTTTATTCCTAAATTAAATTAATAATTGAGTAACTGAAGTGTCATGAGTACAGTGAAGTGGATGATAGCCACATTTGTCATGTTTGATGTATGGAAATTTCTTTCAATTAATAACCAAATAATTTTTGAATGACATTTTTTTAGCATTATTTGTACTTTGAGACATACCCTCCATACTATTTAACAATCAAATGTTACAATACATAGAGGTCCCCATAGGTAGGGAAAAACAATAACATTAAAAAAAGAGATTGGGGGAGGGGTGGTAGTAAATGTTATCATCCTTCCCTCCGGCTATATCTACATGCTGGCTCCATAAGCAAAACTCGTACCAAAGTCCGCGTGAGCAGACTGAGCAGAACTTATCAACAGTCAGCAGGAGTTATCACCAAATTCTCCTAACATTTAAACGATAATTCCTGTGAAGATGGCAAAAATAAATAAAATTCGTCGACACCATTAGCTAGTTAACATTATTTTTTTAAACATATATCAAAATAGGAACTGTCGTGTTAGAAATATCAACAAACATCGTCCTACAAAAATGTACGTTACACAATTCTTGATAACCTCTGCTGAGACGTCATATTTTTTTACGTCATAAGGAAGGTTGTGACGTTCATGTTTCTAAACCGGAACGGCATTGATAAACAAAACCTTTAATGAAAATGGGTGACTTTGATGTTTGTAATAAAACAAAACCCCAATGAATATCACAATTAAAGGAAAAATGCAACAATCTTAACATTTATATAAACCTGTAAAAATGAAATGTGTATTTGCAAACTACTTATGAACTACGGTTTTAGGGAAGCGTATTTTGAATATTTTGAATCATGTAATTTTTCCCACGAAAATACAAATATAGATGTATCTGTTTTTATGGTTGATTTAAGGATGATAAATATGTCATCTGAATGTGAATATGATTTGATACTAAAAAATATCTGCTCGACAGAATATGAAGTTTGTGACTCGTTCGATTCGCTCACTCGCCAACAAACTTCATATTCTGGCTCGGCAGGCTGATATTTTCGGTATCAATCAATTCACATCCATATAAACATATGCATATCATGGTACTGGACTCACAGTAATATATTTATGTTTGGCTTTGTCATTTAACGTACAATGTGTATAGATATACTTAAAAAGAAAACCAAATATTTACTTAATTTGAGATAAATGACATGGCAAATAGTATTATTAACAATGGAGATTATTCGAGCAAACCTAGAAAAAATAACAAAAGTTGTGTGCAATGAACATAATAAATTAAAGTCAAAAGTTTATTAAATACAAACAGGTGTTGTGATATTGTTGATATCTAAGTGGATGTGTCTTGTTCAGTGCTGTGGATAAAGTCCAGAATATCATCATGGCTGTTTATCAGTATTTTACGGCTTGTTGTGTTCTGCTTAATGAATATACGGCCATCAGATGTCCAGTATGTGTATAGTAGGCCATTATATTTTAGTTCTGCAAGCTGTTTTACAAGTTCGGTTCTGTATTTGGTAAGGTTTTCAGTGATGAAAATTTTGTCTGGGTGGTTTTTCAAGCCCTTTTTATTACTATACACTTTGTTACGTGTTCCGTATGAAATAAATCTCACAATTACTTGTGATTTTCCATCTTTTACCTTCCCAATAATATGTGACCTTCCAATGTCATTCAAGTTGATATCAAGCCCAAGTTTGTCATTACACACATTGAGAATAAGCTCATCTGTATTAACAGTGTGTTTGACATTTCCTCTTTCATCAACAGGCACCTTAATGTTGTGGAAACGAAGGCTAGTACGCCTTGAATATTGTTCCTGACCTTCTATCCTGGATTCAAGCTCTATAATTTTATTTTATAAAGCATCAACTTCTGTTGAATGCTCTTTCAAAGCCAATGTATGGTCCTTAGCTGTTGTTTGGAGAGTAGCAATAATAGCTGCTTGTTTTGAAAGTGTTTGTGCCTGCTCGGTTATTGTTTTTAGTTGCTTGTCGACAGTTTCTATCAATGGATTTACATGAGCATCAACATGTGTTTTGATTTTATCATCAACAATATCTTTTATGGTTGCTTCTATTGTTTCATATATTTTCTCCGAAAGAATTGGAATGATTTTGTTGAGAACATCAGGGCTAGTGAGAGCCTCTAATACTTTGTCTGTAATAGTTTTCCTGGTACTGGGGGCCTTTTTGGGAATGATGTCAGTTAGATCAGAAATGGAGTTTCGTCGCCTGATTTGTCTTTTTTCTTGTTTTTCTGTTGCAGGGAGGTCATCGGGACTGTCAGGTGAAGCTCTTTCATTAGTAATAGGAGTTGAAGTGGATATATTTGGCTGAGAACAAGAAATATTGTCGTCACTGTTGACTCTAATGGGCGCAGACATCTTGGATTATGTAAACAATATCGTAACAGGTTTTATGAAATGTTAAGTAGTTCAGTAGTTACTGTATAAATCAGTCTTTGTATTGATATTTCACATTAATATAGGTAGTTATATAATATCATATAGACTCAATATTAAATATTTAAGTTATCCATCTATAATTCCCATTTTTTGGGGAGACTCGTTTACTCAACCAGCTGTATTTTGTACATGCTCATCCGTTGTTTTATCACATGGTAACAAAGGTGTAAAGTTAACATGTACTTCTTCTACTTCTATACTGTTGATCTGCAGCGCGATATGCATTACGCAGATTTTGTTGTGCAAGCGTAAACCATTGTACACGGGTTAAAAACTGGTAATACCAGCAAAATTTACAATTAAAAGTAACATGTATACAGATTACGGTGTCAGATGCCTCCACACAGCTTACCTGAAGCAGTCTGTGGTTGGTGCCTGAATTACATCTGATGGGAGACTGTTCCAGTCAGCTATAGTTTTGGGTATGAAGCTGTTCTGATAAGCATCTGTTGAAGTACTCAGTCTGGAAAAGCGGTTCTGGTGATACTGTCTTGTATTTCTTGATGGTTTCTGACATAATCTGGGATGGTCACTGCAGCTTCTCCATTGATGGCTTTGTGAAATAATATTAGTCTTGCTGCTTTCCGTCTGGTCTCAAGTGTTTGCCATTTTAAGTCTTGCATGATCTTAGTTACAGTTCCAGGTTCTCTGCTATATGTAGATGTTACGAATCTTTGAACCATTTCTAGATTGTTTATGTGTTTTTGCCTATATGGGTCCAATACCGCTTATGCATATTCTAAGTGCGGCCTGACTAATGATTTATATGCTTGTTCTTTTATGTCTTGAGGGCACCTATGGATGTTTCTTCGGAGAAATCCCAACGTCCTGTTTGCATTAGATGTCATTTTGTTGATATGTATCTCCCATCCTAGATCTTCGAAAAGTTTAACACCGAGATAGGGATAATGATGTACAGTTTCCAGTTGGTGTCCCATCATGTGGTAGTTGACGATTATTGGTGTTCTTTTTCTTGTGACCCGTAGTATATAACATTTTGCTGGATGGAATGTCATCTGCCATGTTTTTGACCACTGAACTAACTCTGTAAGATCTTCTTGGAGTTTGGTGGTATCTTCAATGAAGTTGATTGGCCTTTACAAGAGGGAGTCATCAGCAAAAACTCTTAATGATGATGTACTAGAGCTCCCCATATCGCATATGTAGATCAGGAAGCATAATGGGCCGAGAACTGTCCCCTGTGGTACTCCGGATCGTACTGGTTTATTAATGCTCTCTTCCCCATCTATTGTTTTATCCAATGGTAACAAAGGTGTAAAGTTGACATGTACTATTATTGTTTTATCCCATGGTAACAAAGGTGTAAAGTTGACATGTACTGTTATTGTTGTATCCCATGGTAACAAAGGTGTAAAGTTGACATGTACTATTACTGTTTTATCCCAAGATAACAAGGGTATAAAGTTGACATGTACTATTATTGTTTTATCCCAAGGTAACAAGGGTGTAAAGTTGACATGTACTTTTACTGTTTTATTCCAAGGTAACAAGGGTGTAAAGTTGACATGTACTGTTATTGTTTTATCCCAAGGTAACAAGGGTGTAAAGTTGACATGTACTATTACTGTTTTATCCCATGGTAACAAGGGTGTAAAGTTGACATGTACTGTTATTGTTTTATCCCATGGTAACAAAGGTGTAAAATTGACATGTACTGTTATTGTTTTATCCCATGGTAACAAGGGTGTAAAATTGACATGTACTATTACTGTTTTATCCCATGGTAACAATGGAGTAAAGTTGACATGTACTGTTATTGTTTTATTCCATGATAACAAGGGTGTAAAGTTGACATGTACAATTATTGTTTTATTCCATGGTAACAAGGGTGTAAAGTTGACATGTATGGTTATTGTTTTATTCCATGATAACAAGGGTGTAAAGTTGACATGTACTGTTATTGTTTTATCCCATGGTAACAAA
>MJUT01019186.1:167456-179301 GCA_002080005.1 Gigantidas platifrons | reverse complement strand
TTATTGTTTTATCCCATGGTAACAAGGGTGTAAAGTTGACATGTACTTTTATTGTTTTATCCCATGGTAACAAGGATGTAAAGTTGACATGTACTATTACTGTTTTATCCCATTGTAACAAGGGTGTAAAGTTGACATGGACTGTTATTGTTTTATCCCATGCTAAAGATAAAATTGACAACCCATAACTTCTCTTCCTACATTTGATTGAATTGAAATAAACATGACCACATTCTTCTCACCTGATGTGCACCTCCTACTGAAACCTTAAAACTTATTTTGTCCCGGTGTATAATCAAAACGCTACATTTCAGATCACCCTAAAATTTTCCCATCATTCATTTTTTTTTAATTTGCATCATGGAATAGTTATGTCTAAATACATTATCTGCCAAAGTTTCAAAAAATTTCACTGTGTCGTTTTCTCCATAGCACATCCTAAATATATTAATTTTGGAAGTATTCTTGACGCCAGATGGTAATACTAGTTTCGGAAGATTCTAATAGATATGCACATTTATTTCTGATTGAAAGGGAATATTTTGGCTTTAATACACTTGAGAGTGTTGTTGTTGAATAGATATGAAATAGCTAGCATATCTGAATATCATGTTTGGAGATAATCACGTGCAAAACAGTGAAAACTGCAAAAAAGGGGGGATGCCCTGAGGACCACCTTGGTATTAAAAATCGGATTAAAAAAAATCCTGTCATTTAATTTCCACCAAAAAATGTCACACTGAAGAATAGACATATAGACATCATTGCACCAAATTTTACAAACTTTTACCGTCAGATTTTTCAAATATTTAGATTTATGTTTTTCATGGATGGCACCCAGAAAATGAAATTGTCGAGGAAAGTTATCACACACCCATCTTTTGCTAGTTTCTTCATTTGTGAGATAAAAATTAACTAGTTACCAATAACAAAAAGCTTTTGAATTCTTATAATTGACACAGTGGATGTCCAAATTACTAAATGACTACATTTGTCTTTTTTATTTTCAGGTCGGCTGGGGAGGGAGAGTGGTGGTTTTAGGGTGACTCTACTTGATTAATTCATAACACAAACACACACAAAAAAAACCCAAAAACACAGACAGCCACCCAGCTGTATTGTTATATTCCTTCAAATTCTGTGCTCCAGTTGTATTCGTTTGATTCTGGTTATTCTTTAGTTGTCTTAGGAGAAGGGGGTGGCGGTATAAGAGAGGATCAGATATTACAATTTTTTTCCCAAACATAGCTTTCTATTTTTTTTACTACCAAAAAATGAATTTGCTTTATAGTTTCATAATATTAAAGATTCTGGTGTATATATTTAATTTTTTTTAACAAACCCTTGAAATTCAATAGAAAAAGGTTGTCACACAAATTGTGTTACATTTCTGGCATTTTTGACAACATATTTCGATGAACATTTTTTCTGGAAAGAGATATTTCGATGATATTTTGTGGGCACCGGCATATAATAATAACACACTGCCTGACATTGGCATAAGCAGCAATAAGATATAAAAATGCAAGGAGCACAGCTATGGAAAGGTAAAAGAAAAAGGAGTTTTTTTTAACTGGCCATATCCAATGTAAACAATCTTTGTCACCAAGAAGCTTGGAATAGAGGGAGAATTTTCAAACACACAGATGATCATGTATTTGAGAAGACACTGAAAATAGAGTTATCTCCCATACCCCAGGCCTTAAAACAATGCTGATAGAAAAATGAAAAATGAGCAACAATGACAGGTAATTTTCAGTAAAACAAATGGCTTAAATACGGAACTCCTATAACATTATTGTTTTATATAAAAACACCAATAAATAAGGAAGATCGATATTTATCTTACATTTACACGTAAAATCTGACGTCTTCGATTCATCCTCGCACATTTTGTAGAAATAAAAGAAAATTAACGCAGGAATGTAGATGATCAACAAAAAAATTGTTTAAAAACACTAAAGTATCTTTCTATATACATATATTTTTATCATCGATTGAAATAAAACCGTAAAACACAGCCAAATGTTTATTTTTGGGGAACGCAACATTTCAGATCTAATGAAATGACCGCTTGAATTGGAAACGCTACTCTACAGATTTATAGAGAGCGCTTCTTTTAAGATTTCAGAAATAAAAAATATGTATATTTCACATTCTATTTCACAAATACCTCGTGTATCTTTGTTTATTTGGTGGTTATTTGCATGAAAATATATTATATCGGTAAAACTACATGCGGAAATATGCGAAACAGAAAAAAGAAAGGAGTTCATGGTATATGCGGGTTCCATGATATCGTGGTACAACGCTTTCAATGTGGTATCAACCTTTTTTCTTGTGCTAACATATATTTAGAATGGATAGGAAAAAGAATATTTTCAGTGGCGTAGGAACATTGTGAGAAGTGAGGGGGGACAAACTTCTGAAAATATCCCAAAAATGGGAGGGGGGAGGGGAAAACTTAACTTTTGAGACTGAAAAGCAAAACAAAAATGAAAAACATATGGGCATCTAATGGGACATTAAATGATACCCCGCCATGTACGTTAAAAAAGGGGGATGACACAAGTTTAAAACAGCTAACTCAAAACTACACATGGGATTGTGCTGAAATTCGAACTTGACCTCCTGTATTTTATAGTACTAAACAACTGTACAATTTTTAAAAAAATCCTTCGATCCGTTTTCAAGTTATCATCTGGAAACCATTGGGAGACGGACAGTCGGACGGACGCCACATACACATCAAACTAAATCGAGGGTATCAAATAATACCTCGCCACTTCATGTGGCGGGGTATAAAAAGGTTTTAGTGATATTTTTGGCAAAAAAAAAATTCTGGCAAAAAAGGGGGCAAAAGTATATGTTTGTCCCCTTGGCCCCGGCTCCTACCCCATTGATTTTATCAACAAGAACTATGATCTATCACCTGAAGGTGATTATGAATTTGTTGTTTGCATGTATGTGATGACGATATGGAATGCATACATGCGTGGAATTAAATGGTGGTCTATTCAGAAATTGGAAATCAAAACTTGTGTGCAAAATTCTTGAACTGTTGAACTATTCAATTAGCATAAAGCCCCATTTACATGCACACTTTTACATACCTGTGTATTTTTACACAGGTTTGTAAATTTGCACGTGAATTTGCATGTGAATGCAACTACATACGACAAAGGGTGTAATTTTACACGACCTAAGAGGCAGCATAGGTACCCGATTTGTGGACACCCCACCTTTTTTTAATTTTTTTAATTCATCACTTTTGTGGGACGTTTTCATTATAAACAGTGTTGAACAACTTCAAACATTACCAAAAACTAAATCCGAGGTCGATACAAGCCCATTTCTTGAGATTATTGAAAACTAAGTCTACACGGAAAATATATTATTTGTCAAATTATAATGTTTAACACATTCAACAAAAATAAAAACGTCGTAGCATAAAAACTGTAAGAGGAGTTGCACGGACAAACCATGTACCCTTTCGGCCAAATTCACAAATAAAAAAAAATAACTAAGTTCAACAATCTATATTTTTTGGTAAAATTCATGAAAATCAAAATCCTTACAACATGCACATCTTTGATATGAGTACAAATGTTCTGCAATGTAAAAACTTCCTAACTTACAAACTAAACTGTAGGAGGAGTTGCGCAGACAAACCATGTACCCTTTTTGCCATATTCACACAAAAATGGCTAAGCTCAACAATCTATATTTTTAGCAAAAATGCACAAAAATCAAAATCCTTACCACATGCACATCTTTGATATATGTACAAACAATCTACAATATACAAACTTCCTAGCGTAAAAACTGTAGGAGGAGTTGCGCGGACAAACCATGTACCCTTTTAGCCAAATTCACCAAAAAAAAAGGACTAAGTTCAGCAATCTATATTTTTGGTAAAAATTCATGAAAATAAAAATCCTTACCACATGCACATCTTTGATGTATGCACAAATGATCTGCAAAATAAAAACTTCCTAGCGTAAAAACTTTAGGAGGAGTTGCACGGACAAACCATGTACCCTCTATGCGGACAGAGAGACGGACAGACGGACAGACAGACAGGGTGAAACCTATATACCCCCCCAAACTTTGTTTGCGGGGGGTATAAAAACCCTCTTCTACTCTATTATATAAGAATATAGTAGAGGAGGGTTTTTGTGTTTTTAGAAATGGGCTTATATCGACCTCGGATTGAGTTTTTGGTAATGTTTGACGTTGTTCAACACCGTTTATAATGAAAAAGTCCCACAAAAGTAATGAATTAAAAATTTTTAAAAGGGGTGGTGTCCACAAATCGGTTACCTATGAGAGGCAGGTTTAAAAATGTATAGATCTACACACATTTAAATTTTACAATGGTAATCTGAACAGTATCGTTTCCTTAATCTGAACAGAAGCGTTACACAGATCAGTAAGAAATTGTCGTTTGTAGAACAGTTCACAGTAAAATTATAAAATAAAATAAATGTGTAGTAGTTTTATATACTATTAAGGACAAGTTACACATTTGTTGTATCAACTCCTTTTCTACGACAATCACGGATATATTTCTTTGACATCACACAATCTTTTTTGAAATTTGCAATAATCTAAGATGCAAATACAATTTAAGTTGTCTATGTTTAAAGATCGAACTTTTTAAAGTTCCGTAAGCTTTTAAATAATTGACTGTACAAGTTAAATCCTATTAACAATCTATTTTTTCCTAACCACTATCTTTTACCTTAAAATCCGAAATGTAGCATTTTCCGATCTGAAACGTACCGTAGAACGCCAATTGATCTGAAATGTAGCGTTTTGATTATACACCGTGTTTTTAGGTACATAAAATATGTATGGGCTGTGGAAAATAAAAAATATGTGTTTTAACAATATTAACAAAGATACAACAAAGGGATTTATTTCTATAAACATGATAAAAATGTGTTAAAATTTAGAAAAAGATACCTTATTGCCATAGAACTTGGAAATATCCATAAATTAAAAAAATTGTCTTTAAAAAAAAAAAATTCTGGAAGGTCACATTGGGGAAAACAAACTATTAATTATTTTCGTTATATTTGAACACACATAGTTCAATGACAAAAACATACTTTAGGGCTATCTATATATAAGCTAGTATCTATTCAAGTTTGTTTGTTTAGTTTTGTATTTTGTTTGTTAGGTTTTTTTCTTCTTCTTTTTTAAATTAATTTTCTTATTTTGTCCATTATTTTTTATTTCGTTGATTAATTTTCCTTTTATATATTAATTTCTTAAATGTTTTGTTATATTTGTTTGGTAATTTATTTGTCTTTTAAATTTTCTAAAACATATATTTTTGCCACTTCCGCTGCCGATAACACCCATTAACAAATTATCTATTTACATTTCATTATTTAGAAAAAAAAAATCCTTTACCTCTTAGGTCGAGGTCGATCAGAGACAGCCCAATCCATTCCATTTATATGTAAAATGACTAGAAGTTCTGATATTTTATTGAAGAATTTCTGATCTTTCCATGATGTATGGGGCTGTATATATATCTTAAGACTGGATACATTGACTTTATTCCATTCTAATGATGGCACAGGTTTATCTTGTCCCCAATTCAAGTATTCATCTATAACCTATAAAGAAAAATATATGATCATATCAAGATACAAGATAATTTCATGTTTATTTTTAATAATGAGTAATTATTAAATTAAATAAAACTTTTCACTGAATTAGAATTATGGTCAGTTCATTTTTTTTCTCAATATTTTCAAAGTGAAATAAAAACTAGGGGTTCAGTGAGCCTGTGTTGCTCACATTTCATTCTGTTTTGAGGACACTTTATACAGAACCTTCCATATGTACTTCCTTCCAAATTTTCAGTGGTTTCAGAAGAGAAGACCTTTTAGAAATCGACCAACAAGAAACAAGAATTGTCTATTGCAGGCATGTTTTTAAACGGATCGGGACGAAATGAGCAATCTTTATAGAGGATCTTCCATAGGTGCTTCCTACCAAGTTTCCGTTCATTTGGCTAGGCAGTTTCAGGAAAGAAGATGTTTTAGAAATAGACCAATCAGAAACAAGAATTGACTTTGGCAGCCATCTTTGTTAACAAATCGCAGCTAAATGAGCAATCTTTACTGAGGAAATTTCATAGATGCTTCCTACCGAGTTTCGGTTCATCTTCCCAAGCAGTTTCAGAGGAGAAGATTTTTTAGAAATCAACCAATCAGAAACAAGAATTGCCTGTGGTGGCAATATTTTTTTTACAAATCAGGACGAAATGAGCATTCTTGAATGAGCAGCTTCCATAGATGCTTCCTACCAAGTTTCTGTTCATTTGGCCAAGCAGTTTTAGAGGAGAATTTTTGAAGAAATCGACCAATCAGAAACAAGAATTGCTTGTGGCGGCTGTAATGTCTCTATCAGACTATTATACTGGATTGAACCAAAGGCATGAACACATACATAACACCATAGAAGGTACCATCTTTAATACACAACATCCAGTCTTACACGTGACATGATAAGCATCAGTTTACACAGCAACATAACTGTTTAATGACAGATAACTCTAGAAACTAAAGATTTACGGTAACAGAGTTATCGTTCATCTAAAGATACTACAATCCCTTCCTTTTTTCTAAAATAAATGGAGTGAAAACTTTTACTAAACTAAAATGAAAAATATACTCAATTAGGGACCGACCATTTAACTTGCAGGGGGGGGGTTATGGTTTTTTTTTTCGTTCAGAAAATGTTTTTCGGACAACACGAGAGTTAGAATTTTTTTTTTTTCGCACAAAGCACGAATTTGTTTTCAATAATTTAA
The DNA here is from genome assembly GCA_002080005.1 of Gigantidas platifrons. Taxonomy (NCBI): domain Eukaryota; kingdom Metazoa; phylum Mollusca; class Bivalvia; order Mytilida; family Modiolidae; genus Gigantidas; species Gigantidas platifrons. The sequence continues at coordinate 172,469 of MJUT01019186.1, read as the reverse complement.
CATTAGGTTATATGACAAAAACTCCGAATCAGATTATTTTTTTTTCCTCCACCAAAATCAGAATATTTTTTTAGGAAAAAACCATAACCCCCCCCCCCCCTTTTCAAGTTAAATGGTCGTTCCCTTACTGACTGCTAGCTTTAAAATTAGCAAAAGGTTTCATAATTAAAATGTCTTTACTAAAGTTCAAAATAGATGTCTCTGATAACTTTCAAAATTAAATGGCTTTGATAACTTTCAAATTATTGACTGATTAATATGAATGGGGAACATTGGTGAAGATTATCCCCACTTGATTACAGATGGTGCTATGGTAGATCAGGTTCAACAGCTGTTATCAGGATAAGCCAGCATGCATTCACTGCTATGTGTTTGTGTTATTTATCAATAAATTCCTTTCTTTGATTTTTTATTTATCTACTTTATAATATTATTAATGATGCAAAAAATGTCAAATTATGAAAGTTGTGTATTACATATACCTGAACTGAAAAAAAGGAATTAAAATTAAGGAGTGCACCTGTATCTGTACACATTTAAGGTTAGCAAAATAATAACAGTTGATAGAAATGAAGAGTTTATTTCTGAAATTATTGGTACATTAGATTAGTTTAACTGCATTTTATGATAAATCAATTTTAAAAAGACAGTTTTAAATAAGTTTAGTTATTATGGATATTACAAATTATTCTTGGTGATATGAAACTTTAAATAAAGTTATATTCCAAAACTGACTTTATAGTTATGAACATGTATATATACCGACCTAAATAAATTTATATATGTTGGAACATTTTTTAAAGAAAAGAAATAGGATGTCTGGAAAAACAGTGCAAAGAGACAGAAAACTATCCAATAAACTTGTTGATATTGAACAGGTGATAGGCTTCGCAAAATCATTTAAAATTCTCACCCTTGCTTGAAACAGAACAGAAGCAAAGCTTGTCAGTGACATCAGTTTTGTAGTTGTGCAATTAGAAAAAAATGCATTATTCCACCATTTAAACTAAATTATTTCATAATTGAAAGTAAATTATTATATATGTCTGAGTACACTAACAAACAGAGTAAATATACATGTATAACTATCATATATAAATTTATTTAGGTCGGTATATATACATGTTCATAACAATAAAGTCAGTTTTGGAATGTTCAACTAGTGGACTTGTGTCATATCTGATCCTCCATATACAGGAGACAGATCTGACACAAGTCCACCAGTTGAACATCCAAACAATACTATTACTAATTTCTGTTTTATATGTAGAATAAGTAGATCATTGTGCAACCTGATGTTTTGGTTTTTGAAATGGTATTTTTGTGTCATCTACAATAAGTCGGGTTGGTGAAAGTTTAACATCCAAATTCCTAATATTGTGGAACAACACAACACATTTTTCATTTTTTTCCATTTAAGTAAGACTAATTTTCACTCTAAACACATCCCTTTTCCCCTACATCAGATATACACAGAGGTCTGCATCCCTCTTCTTCTTTTGTTAAGAACTCAAATGTTGTATCATTTGTAATTTGTTCCCAAGTCTGCCACCTCCTTCAGATGCACTAGATGGGCATTTTCTTAAACAACAGACCACATTTTAAATACCCCCTTACCCCCTTTTTAGTTGTTACCTATAAACATGGGTACCAGCAATAAATAAAATACAAAAAAGTTAAAATGGAAAAAAGTATTTCTATTCATTAATATCTTCTGATGATAAACTTAATCCCTAATCTGTGATGGCATGCATCAATCTTACAAATAAACATGCTAAGTAAACACTGTAAAGATTGCCATCTCAGCATGTAATATTACGTAATAAATATAAACACTATAAAGTGCATAGATATTAATTATAAACCAATATTAAAGAAATGATATTTTGCAATAAATAAAATATTTATTATGTGACGTTGTTTTTCATTTGTTATTTTCATTTAAAATATTTCTTTTTATTATATTTATTTATATATATATATAATATTAATAAAAATATATAAATATGAAATTTATAATCCTAAATTAAAAATGCTATTAAATTACAAAAAATGTATTACATTTTTCAGTTTAATTTTAATTTACACTTACCAAAACTTATCATTGGTGTATAATCATTTTCTAGGAAGTTCATAGCAAACAATAATGTTTTTGTTTGGTGTCCATTCTTTGTGTTTTTACTCACTTAATTATTTTTAATTGCATTTAATCATTCTTTTTTATTTGATCATCATTAGGAAACAAGTTTCCACCTCTTATGAGCAAATCATATGCACAACAATATGTAGAAAGAATTTTAATTATTAACAAAAATACTGATAATTACTGGTAAACAAATATTAACCCAATGTTAATCTATGTAACTTAGAGATAAAGAGATGCTGTTGTTGAACCTGATCTACAGCAGTGCCATCTGTGTTAACAGTTAGGGGAAATAACTGACCATTTGTCCCCATTTGAACAACCCAGTCCTTATCGAAAACCCTGATGATGTATTGAGTACACCTCGCCATGGACGGGGTTCGAACTCAAAATTTTAGTGACGATGGGCACTGATTGAACAAGTATTTCTTACCATACAATCACGACATGGTGGACCCCAATAAATTATGTGAAGAATGAACTTACTGGTATTCATATAGCTACTATAGTACTTACTTCTAGTTACAGTTTCCATTTCATAAGCTCTGTCTTCTTCTTTTCCAGCAAATTGTTTACATGCCTGAAGAAATGTTGGTTTTGATGTTACTGGTTGCTGAACCTGTGTAGTACCTTCAGTACCACGAAATAATTCTAAAATTAAAAAAGACAATTTCCAAAATTCACATTAAAATATTTTTTTAAATTGTTATAAGGGCTTAGAAGTAAATTTGAAGAAAACAAATTGTTTGCAAATGCAAGAATGATTTTTGGTGTTTAACACCACTTTCAACAATAATTCAGGTTTATCATTGTAATGAAATTCAAGTACCTACGTACGGGAATCAAAACTGTCATAATTATAGAAACTGTTTTTATCAGTAGATAATAAAAGGGCAACGCAGAGTGAAGTATGATATGGTTTAGTTTGGTTTATGGTGCTTAACGCCACTTTCAACAATATTTCAGTTATATCGCGGCGGTCAGTTTTATTGGTGGAGAAAACCGTAGTGGTAGTACCCAAAAAAAAAAAAACCAGACCTGTTGAAAGTCACTGACAAACTTTATCACATAATGTTGTATCGAGTACACCTCACCGTGAGCGGGAATGGAACTCACAACTTTAGTGGTAACAGGTATTGATAGTATAGGTAGTTGTAAATCCAACTACCATACGATCAGGACCACAAGGGCCCCATAATTCTCCAACAGTAAATGTGAAATATGAAAGGTACTGTGCTTTCATCAATCCTACTATTCTAACACTGTAAAAAGCTTTGTGAAATTTAGTGAAAGCAAAGTTGAGTTACAGTCCGGCATATGGTCAGACGGACAACACCAGTATACAATGATACCGTATTCATTCTAATTGACGCCACGGGGGCGCTGCATTTTTTCAAAAGGGGGGCATTAATTTCGTCTCCACAAAACATTGAAATTAGTGAGAGTGAATGCGAGCTAGACTCAGATTTAAATGGATCTGAGTTGGATTATGACAGCCCCGAACACTGACTTGTTCAACAGCGTCTTGTACATAGTGTACATAAAACAGTAGGAAGTAGATTCGTAGTTTAATAGTTTATTACCGCTAGTGGTGGTCATCCGATTTGCATACTGATAGGATTTATTGTTTAGTATATAACTGGAATAAAAAGATTTTCCTGGTGTAAATTTGGTAAGTCACTTTCACTTTTTACGGTTGGAAAAGGGGGGGGGGGCATTTATTAGGACAGGGGCGTCAATTAGAACGAATACGGTAGGTCCTGTCTTAGACGGGTGTACATTATAGTGATATTTTCAAAACTATATAAATTATATAAAATATTAAATAAAACCTTTGACTCCTTTATGTTTTGGTATCTGTGGTGGCACTGATTGGTCTATGTTTTGATCTGCAGTAGCTTCTCGTATCAACTGTTTGAGATGGCGATAACGTGTCATCATAAGATTCCCTTTGGACTGTTCGTATCCTTGGTCTAGTCTCTTGATCACATCATATGTTAATCTATATTTACTTTTTAGTCCACTCAATACCTTGTCTAGCCTCTGGTTTTCTATCTTCAACCCATCTTTGGTTTGTGTTGAAAGCTTCTGGACTAAATAAAATGATAAATAAAAGCACTATATCAAAAATCCAGTTCTATTATAACACTTCTAAAAATTCTTTAGTCAGTTAAATAAAAACAAAAGCCTTTAGTACCAGTTTTAGATAATACAGTAGTCCCTCTCTTATCAGGCCACCCTTGCTGCAATGAAAAAGTGACCTTATAAAAGGGGTGGCCTCTCTTGAGGGGGACAATTTACAAGTGTTGAACTGTCTCAGTGCATCTGGTATCTGGCCTGATAAAAGGGTGGCCTTCCAAGAGAGGGGCCTGGCAAGAGAGGGACTCGCTATTTGCTATTTTTAATAAAATTGTCTTAGAATGTGCATTGTCTGTTACACCATTATAATATAGTACTTTTTCACTGAAACAACAGTCAGAGGGTACACATATCACTCAACATGGATACATTATTCTGAATCCGAGCAAATCAGTCTTTGTCCTACTCTTACCAATTTCATAGTCTTTTGTTTGACCCGACGGATTCAAATACAGATAGATGCTGACTTAACCTTACTACTAAGTTAACCATAGGAACTTGATTTATGTTAACTTTAGATAACTTTCTTGTCTGCTCAAATCAGACCAGGTTAACTTTTAAACTGAACTTGAACTTTCAGCAAACTAAACTTAATAAATAGCTAACTTGCTAGTAATTTTATTATTTTCTAGATCAAACAATCATCAAAGATAACCAAATTGTCAGTCTGCTCTTGAAAGTTAACTTATTTCGAAGTTAACATCATTGACAGTACTCTTGGAAGTTAACAT
>MJUT01019186.1:130819-145653 GCA_002080005.1 Gigantidas platifrons | reverse complement strand
TGGGCAGTCTATAAATCACGATAATGCCCTATACATAAGTAACTATTATTTTTATTTCATTGAAGGAAATAAGACTTTATAAATAATTTTGCTCATTTTGGTACATTGACAACTGCACGATCTCCGTTGCGTTTTAAAAAGGGGACGCAACTCTAAAACGTCGAGCGGTCATTAACATGATAACGCCCGCGGGCATTATCATGTTAATGACTGGTAGATTTCTTTAACGCAGATTAATGCATGACACATGACCATGTCTACACCAATGAAAAAGTGGAATTGAGAACTGATATGAAATAATATATAAATATTACACTATTGAAAGTGTACATTTTTTCCTGTTCTAGTTAAAGGCGTTTATCAAACAGAATCATACAGTTTACATGTAATGCAGTTAGTACGCATTTAAACCACAGATGGATGCTAAGTGATGGCAATAGCTAATTTTTGTTTTAATACTTGCAAACAATTATTTGTAAAATAATTTATTGTATTATTTCCATTAAAAACTTCAGAAAATATTATTAGTGTCATAAGTTTGATGAAAATCCAAAAATATTTTAACAGAGAAAGTGTGTTTTTAACTGAATAAATATGGTAATTTTCAACAGTTGAAATATTTCTGTCACAATAGCGTAATTGCAATGAGATGTTTGTTGGATACTTTTTTGTATACTAAAGTCTAGTATATCACAAAAAATAACTCGAACAAACACCTAATTTTAATTCTAACATGACGTCTTTCTTTCGCTTTGTGAACAAACGAGCGATTTATCGATTGGGTATAATCTCATTAGCACAGGTGCATGTGACCGACTTTTCCGTCGTAAATGTGCATGTTGTTGAATTGTTGTCTGCTCGAATTTGGCAGCATAAATTGTGTGCGACATATTGCGTAAACGTGAATATAAATAACGGTCTTCCAATCAAAATATACTACCTTATTTGTACTCTTAGATATATCAGAATCGAAATAATTCATGGAAGCCAGAATGTGCTTTGAGTTTTAACATGGGTTGGCGGATAATAGTATGTTATCCTGAACCAGAGGCGAGTTTAATTAAAATCTACAAATATCCGCCAACTCATGTTAAAACTCAAAACACATTCTGGCTTCCATGTGATGGAACATAAACTTCCTTGTGTATGGAGAATGTCATATTCACAACAACAAGCATCAATTGTTTGGAGTGGTCATTGGTGTACCTTGTTGCAATGCATTTTTCTGACCCAATCCATTTATCCTGTCCCAAGTCATGACCTGCATTTCCAACATCAGATGGTGTTGCCTCCCTTTTTTGTGTTCAGTGAGTGGCGATTGATATTGGTGGAATTGTTGACTATTACTGTTTTAACTTTCTTTTCATAATCCTCTACTTCTTTTTTCCTTCACGGCCGTTATCTACATGCCACCCTTCAACCATCAATCATTCGGGTAAAACACAATAAAGGGCAATGCAGTGTTGCAGCAGAGCTGAAATTTCAAGTACTGTTATTCTTAAAAGCAACATGTTTTCTATGATCTATAATGTCTGAAGTTGGTATGATGTTAAGATTACTCAGAATTACTTGTTATTTCTCTTTTTAATTAACATTTATTTACACAAGATTATAATTACACCCTTAAATATAGTTACATGGTTTTTGTAGTGTCCGTAACCATATTTTCTGTTCTGCAGTTTTTATTCTGTCTACAATTGTTCAGATTTTGACTGATTATAACTACTCTGTGTATTTTACATCTTCAAACATGAAAATATCAATCTTTTGACAGTGTTTTTTATAAGATTTATTTACTGGTTACGGACCCTACATATTTCTGATAGAAACATACCTTTTGGATAAAGCCTGATAATTTCTCCAATTGATGTCCGATTTTCACGAATTTGGTATCAAATTAATCCTGATTAATTTTTCTTAAGATTTATATTAAAATAGTTTTGCTGTTTTCCTATTTTGAAAAGTAAATTTTGGTGTAAAAATAAACATATTTGAGATGCAACAGCATAACGCCTTATTTGTGCAAATTTTCGGTACCCTTTTGCTTGTTACTCAAAAACTATGAGAGATATCTTCTTGAAATTTTGTATGCAACTTCGATGTTTCACTGTCCAAAATATGATATTAAAGGGATATTAAAGCTCGTTTTAACATATATTTTTTCAACTCTTGACTAAGGTTGTTGCTTTTCAATTTAATTGTAAAAACAATCCAAAAATACTTTGCACGCCCATATAATCCTTAATATCGTTAAAATATCACTTAAAAGGGTCGAAACAAATTTTTGTCTAGGATGCAAAAAATTCAATCAATGGAAAAACCCAGAGAAAACCGCATGACATGAAAGAATTATCAACGAATTATGTCACTTTTACAAAGATTCATTGACAAAAACCGGGATAATTTATCATAAATATCATTTATTGAACCAATTGCAAGTTTTCATGAGATAAAAAAAAATACAAAAAATGAGCTTTAGTATCCCTTTAAAGTGATACCTTTAAATTTAATGGAAGTAGGTTAATATTGCACATAACACACTACTTTTGAGTATGAGCCCTATATTGTGTTTCAGCCGATTGATTGTAAACTTAATTCTCATCATGAAAATATAAAAAATGTATATAGTTGAAATATTACTTGACATTAAAAAAATAATCAATCAACCATTCATTCCAACCAAATTTGTTGGATATGGTCCAACTTTTCACATTTACAAGGTATGCATATTCATATGGATTCCTGTGACACATTAACAAACATACTTTCAGCAAACCAATTATTTTCATTGATTGATATGAAAAGAAAGTTTATATACAGTGATAATCATAAATTCCATCAATATCAATAAAACAATTACCTTTCATCTTAACTGAACTTGAGCCGTCGTGGTCGTATGGTAGTTGAATTTACAAATACCTGTGCAATCGTTGCCTATCACCACTTAAGTTGTGAGTTTGAACCCCATTCATGGCGAGGTGTACTCGATAAAACATCATGTGATAAAGTTTGTCAGTGACTTGCGACAGGTCTGTGGATTTCTCTGGGTACTCCAATTTCCGCCACAAAAGTAGTAACTGAAATAGTTTTGAAAGTGGTGTTAAACACCTAACCTCCAATGGACAAATGATGGATCAAAAGTATGTAGTGTATAATATAAAACACCTTTGGGTCATAATGTGGCATATCTTTACAAGTACCAATAATACTACAACAATATTGTTTCCACACCATTCCGGGTACTGTTATACACATATCATGTCATTAAACAATGTAGTGAAAAAGAAACAACTTCACTTTCAAATTTTCTATAAACCATTAAATCAAATTATCTCCATGATCTCAAAATTATGTTTCAGTGTTTACTGCATCTTAATATGTACATGTAGGTATATATGGCTGAATCCTGATTTCTTGTCAGAACTGAAAACTACAATTATTCATGTGTTTCTGAATCATTAAATAAATATTCAATCACTTAATTCATCACACTTTTCTGTCTTTGATCACTAAATATTGAATCCAAAATATCCATACCATTGTATTCTTTGGATTTATACATGAAAAATCGCAAGTAGACTATGAGGAATCAAACACATTGTTTTACATCATATGTACATTTTTGTATAGATAATCTTGTATTATGTGTCCTGTTCACTACCACATGTAATACACACAGACTCTACACAATACAAACAGCTCCAAAATTCTATTTTATCGATTACTTCTGATCATGCAAATGTACGAGAATATATCTGGGTTCTTTTTAAGTCAAATATTCCCGTTCCTTTAAAATTTATGCTGATTCTTCTGTGGTATTTAAATCTTCTTTGAGTTTAAATCATCCATTGTTTTTTTTTCTCTTTGTATTAACTCTGAAAAAAAACCAGTAACGCACCAAAGGTGCGAAAGCCGAGTTGCGAACATATGGATAGTCATAGATGAACTCGTCACATCATGTTTGCCCTATGTGTTCCTCTCAGCATGACGCATGTGTGTACTTAGTTGCTTGTATTTGAGATATTGTCCGGAAACAAAAAAGTATCAAATTGTTGTTATATTTTCAGAAGTTGTGACCTTGACCTTTGACCTACAAACCTCAATATCAATAGGCTTCCTCCTCTCACCATCAGGCATGTACCAAGTTTCATTTAGATCCAACATTTCATTCTTAAGATATGCGGAAACGAAAAAAGTATCAAATTATTGTTATATTTTAAGAAGTTGTGACCTTGACCTTTATCCTACAAACCTCAATATCGATAGGCTTCCTCCTATCACCATCAGGCATGTGGGTACCAAGTTTCAATTAGAACCAACATTTTGTTCTTAAGATATCGTGTGGCAACGAAAAAAATATATTTTTTCTATTTTTAGCAGTTGTGACCTTGACCTTTGTCCTACAAACCTCAATATCAATATGCTTCCTCCTCTCACCATCAGGCATATGTGTACCAAGTTTCATTTAGATCCTACATTTTGTACTTAAGATATCGTGGGGAAACGGAAAAAGTATCAACTGTTTGTTCTATTTTCAGAAGTTGTGACCTTGACCTTTGTCCTACGTTCCTCAATATCAATAGGCGTCCTCCACTTACCAACAGGCATGTGTGTACCCAGTTTCATTCAGATCAGACATTTCATACTAAAGATATTGCGCGGAAACGAAAAATTGATACCCGGACGTCCGGACAACATTCATCATATTATATGCCGAGTTCGACTTCGTCGGAACTCGGCTAAAATTACCAAGTTAGTCAAAGGACTCACTGTACATGTATCAAGCTAAATGTAATAGACAATTTCAACATTTCTACCTTAAATAAAAAAAATTATGCGTTTTTACATGCTTTTAATGCAACCCCTTTATGGAGTGAAAAAAAAATTGGCTCCAGGGAGCCTGTTGTCACTAACCAGAGATGTTAGGTGTTAAAATGTTGTCTTTTGAAAGAAAACTGCAAGAACAAACTTGATGTTTAAAAATTCTAAATTGATGCAATAATCAGATGGACAACACAGAGAAACCAACAAGCGTCTCCTGAGAGACCAACAAATCATAGGTGTGTGAAATTTTGTCAGAAATTAAAGATGTACAATATATCAAAGTACCATGAACTGAAACTGTAATTAAGTTAAATTTTTGCCAAAAATGGGGGGGGGGGCAAAAGCATCAATATTCTTTGCAACTAATGAACAATTAAATTATAAGTAGCACGTTCAATGCTGACATTTTCATAATTTACTTAAAGACAGAACTTTGTTAAAATCAAGAAATAGTATTTATCCTGCATTCATTATAATTTTTGTATGATAATTATACCCCCCTGCAAACAAAGTTTGGGGGGTATATAGGAATCACCCTGTCCGTCCGTCCGTCCGTCCGTCCATGTACCTTGTAAGCTCAACTCCTCCTAAACGGCTTATTGGAATTTTGTGAAACTTTATACAGTTGTAGTACACTACCTGCAGATGTGCATGAAGAAATATGGTCGCTGTCCAAAATTTGGAAGGGGAGATAATTAAACTTATACTTTCACGAAAAAGGAGGGCATGTACCTTGTCAGCGGAACTCCTCCTAAACGGGTGATTGGATTTTTATGAAACTTTACACACTTGTAGTACACTACCTGCAGATGTGCATGAATGAATATGGTTGCTGTCCAAAGTTCAAAAGGGGAGATAATTCAACTTATACTTTCACGAAAAAAGGGGGGTACATGTACCTTGTCAGCGCAACTCCTCCTAAACGGCTTATTGGATTTTTATGACACTTTGCACACTTGTAGTACACTACCTGCGGATGTGCATGAAGGAATATGGTTGCTGTTCAAAATTTAAAAGAGAAGATAATTCAACTTATACTTTCACGAAAAGGGGGAGGCATGTACCTTGTAAGCGCAACTCCTCCTAAACGGCTTATTCGATTTTTATGAAACTTTACACACTTGTAGCACACTACCTGCAGATGTGCATGAAGGAATATGGTTGCTGTCCAAAATTTAAAAGGGGAGATAATTCAACTTATACTTTCACGAAAAGGGGGAGGGCATGTACCTTGTAAGCGCAACTCCTACTAAAGTGCAAGCGGGGGTATCACTCAGTGAGATCACTCACAGTTCTAGTTACAGTAGGTGTATATAAATACATTTTTGTGGGGTTCAGGTTATTGTTATGGTGTTTAATGCCACTTTCAACAATATTGCAGTTAAATATGTGGCAGTCAGTTTATTTGTAGAGGAAACTGGAGTACCTGGAGAAAACGACAGACCTGTAGCAAATCACTGACAAACTCAATCACATAATGTTGTATCGAGTACACCTCACCATCCACGGGATTCCAACTCGAAATTTTAGAGGTGATAGGCACTGATTGCACAGGTACATGTAGTTGTTAATCCAACTGCCATACGATCACCACCACGGCGGCTCCTACATTTTTGCATCACCCTTCTGTAGTATATACAAATACCAATTTCCTGATATTGATGATGTTTTAATTTTTAAACTCATGATTTTATTGACTTGCACTAAACCGAAAATAAAAACTTTTCGTTAAACCGGGAGCGTTGGAATAAATAGCTGTGGGTTGAGCAAACCTTCAGATTCGTCATTATTTTGGCCACGGTTATCTCGAGGAGGAAAAATCAATGACACACAGTTTCACAGTTACTTTTGGAGTAAAATATTTGACAGGCATGATTACTAATGTTCCTCCCTCCCAAACTTTCAGTCGTATTAAAAATTAATATTCTCCATCAGTCTAAAAACTACAAAAATCACTTCGAAAATTCAAATTTCTGAGGTATGTGACCTTTAGGTCACCTTGGTCATGTGACATACAGTTTCATAAATATGCTGTTCATATCAACGGGCATTTTTGATGATAAGCTCCGCCATCAATTTTGTCGGTAGGCACTACCGCAAATTCCCCTTTAGCTAAAACGAGAATAAGCATTGTGCGCGGTTATACAGTTTTCAGTGAAAGGTATATATTGTTGATCTTAGACGCGCAATTCATAGGACGGCAACTATCAATTATTCGGACGTTACAAACGCCATTCAGTATCACTTCAATGTTTGTTTTCAAAAACCGAGGAGCAGAAGGAATCATTGTATAAAAAACTATTGAATGATTGCAAATCTCAACAATCTGAATTTATCTCTGCGAGCATTAAAGAGTTCCAAATTCCAAATCCACAAAAGCTTGCTAGGAAACCTAATCAGCGTAAAAGACCGAGGACATGCCGCACACATCCAAGATATTAACTGTTCAAATTCTTCTTTTGTGAAATAACGAAAATAACATAATTGGTTGTTGTTAATTAATTAATTAATTAATTTCTATATGTACATTTGATATGATATACATCTAATATGATATTAAAATATGTATAAAATATGATTTGTCTTTTTATTACTTTTTACTACACAAATAAACACTAAAACTTACGGTAAATTTATATACACATTTTTACAAAATATTAGTAAAAACATATACATACATTCTTTCAAATACTTCACAATAAGCTCATGTAAAATTTGACACTAATTAAAGGTTTACAAGTTTGTTTATGGTCGACAGGTTTCGTAATTAACGTAATGAGCGGCGTGTGTCAATATTTCCAATGGAAATGCTTAATAATTCGTAAATTTCTTTTTAGAATGAAATTTAAATTTCAGATTTTTTTTTTGCATGTTCAGATACAAGTGGTTACGTATTTATGGTGCCAAATCAACCCCTCTATCACGGGCTTAGTGCTCACATTAGTTCTTAGTGCAATAAGCCCGGGCTATGCGGTGTTTAGGCGCACCCCAGGATAGGGACCATTTTCTAGTACAAGTAGGAATCAAAATTTATTTTAATATTCGATCTCGCTTTTGGTTTTTATTGTTCTGAACAAAAATCGAGACAAATTATGGAAATAAAATCTTACTGACATTTGCTTTTTTTTATGAAAGACGGCAGTATTGAGACAGTTCTCTCGCGTAAGTAGCAGTCAAATTCAACAATTGAAAATTCATTATTTGAAAACATTTCGAGACAACAGGATAGGGACCGTTTTCTAGTGCAAGTAGGAATAAAATTGAGCTTTTCAGAATACATTTTTTGTAAGTGAAAAGTATTTCATCTTTCTTACAGTGGGTTACAGCACTTTAAGTTAATTATACACAAGGCCATAAACATGTCAGAACACCCAGTGTGATCATTTTTTGTATCATTACACAGGTATACTATCAGTATTGGGACAATTCTCTCGCGTAAGTAGCATTCAAATTCAACTACTTGAATATTCATTATTTGAAAACATTGCCGGTGGGAAGAATGGTGGACGGAAGGATTAATTGATGACGACAGGATAGGGACCGTTTTCTAGTGCAAGTAGGAATTGAATTAAACTTTAAAGAATTTATTTTCATATTCGATCTCGTTTTTGGATGTTATTGTTCTGAACAAAAATCGAGACAAAATATGGAAATAAAATCTTATTAACTGACATTTATTTTTTTTTTATGAAAGACGGCAGTATTGGGACATTCAAATTGAACTATTTGAATATTCATTATTTGAAAACATTTCGAGAGGGAAGAATAATGGACGGGCAGACTAATTTGGCGACGACAGGATAGGGACCGTTTTCTAGTACAATTAAACTTTTCAGAATTTATTTTAATATTCGATCTCGTATTTGGCTTTTGTTGTTCTGAACAAAAATCGAGACAACATATTGGTTACTGTAACGCAGACCGCTACAAATGTCCCCCAAACGAACAATACAAGTACTAGTGGTATGAATGAAGAATAGTGTGAGAACATAGCAAGAATTAATTAGGGCCCAGTTGTTGTTGGAAACCAAATTTCGCCCATATCGGAGGATTTTTGTATTTTGGCGGCCATTTTTGGTTCAAAATGGCCACCATAGCAAACCAAAATGGTCACCATATGGTGCAGCATGTCTTATCCCTGTAAATATCCATTTCCATTGAAATCTGTTCATTTTTGAATTTTTAACGATTTTTAAAATATTTGTATTGGCGGCCATTTTGAAAATTTTAAAAACAAAGAGCACACTTTTGAGTAATGATCTATTTTTGTGTCAAGTTTCAAAAGGATCCGCTGTACGGTTTGAATTTAACATGTTTTGTACCTTGGTTACCATGGCAACGGGTGTCATTTTGAATTTTATTTAGCCCGCAAAAGCTGCCACACACTACGGTGGATATTCCTACAAAGTTTGATGAAAGGAATCCAAAATTTTTTTTAATCCCCCTTTTTTTGCTTCTATGGCAACTGCGGTGAAGTTTGTTCAACCGATTCCGATTTTTTTGGCTTATCTCGTTCCACTAGATGTGGATGTTGTTCCGAAATGGTTTCAACAATTTCTGTTCGGCGAATAACCTGCTATGATCATTTTTGTGTTTTTAAATTTTTTAGCATTTTGGCCGTTTCCATGACAACGGCGGCCATTTTGAAAATTCCGAAAGTAGCCTGCACATCTACTCATAGTGCTTAACATTCCTGTTACGTTTCATTGTTAAGTTCAGTAGTCGCCGAGAAATATGTCGGACAAACTTTTGGCGGAAGAAAGAAAGAATAATAATAATAATAACTATAATTGCCATTGCAGAGGAATAGCGGACGTCACCCCACCCCATTATTTTGGTACCTCGGTTTTTCACCTTGGTTACCATGGCAACGGCCGCCATTTTGAAATTCTTCAACCCCCAAAAACTGCCACACACTACGGTTGATATTCCTGCAAAGTTTCATGAAGTTTGATGAAAGGAATCCAAAAATTGTTTAATCCCCCTTTTTGTTTCCATGGCAACTGTGACAAAGTTTGTCCTACCGGTTCCGATTTTTTTGGCTTATCTCGTTCCACTAGATGAGGATGTGACAGGAAACATTACTGCAAACATTTATGAAATTCGGAGTGAATTTAACATTTTATGCCCCTTGGTTGCCATGGCAACGGCCGCCATTTTGAATTTTTTCAACCCTCTAAAAGCTGCCACACACTACGGGGAATATTCCTACGATGGTTCATGAAGTTTGATGAAAGAAATATAAAAAAATGTTTAAATCCCCCCTTTTTTGTTTCCATGGCAACTGCGGCAAAGCTTGTCCAACCGATTCCGATTCTTTTGACTTATCTCGTTCCACTAGATGTGGATGTTGTTCCTATCAAGTTTCATCAATTTCTGTTTGGCGAGTAACTTGCTATGATCATTTTTGTGTTTTTCAATTTTTTAGCATTTTGGCCGTTTCCATGGCAATGGCAGCCATTTTGAAAAAATCAACCCTTAATGGCACAACTTCACATGTCATATGATATTCCTACAAGACTTCATAAAGTTTGATCAAGGCATCTCCGAGAAATTGAGCGGACAAAAATGTGTGGAAGAATAATAATAATAATAGTAAGAATAAGAAGAATAATAATAGTGAAAAAGAAACGTAGAATAGCAATACGTCACCCGACAGCAATCGGGGTGACGTAATAATAATAATAATAATAAGAAACGGTGCAAAAACAATAAGTCTCCAATAAGTTTGGGGACTTAATAAGAATAACTAGAATTGCCATTGCAAAGCAATAGCGGACGTCACCCCACCCCATTATTTTGGTACCTTGGTTTTCCACCTTGGCTACCATGGCAACGGCAGCCATTTTTTTTTCAACCCCCAAAAGCTGCCACACACTACGGTGGATATTCCTACAAAGTGTCATGAAGTTTGATGAAAGGAATCGAAAAATTTTTTAAATCCCCCATTTTTGTTTCCATGGCAACTGCGGCAAAATTTGTCTTACCGATTCTGATTGTTTTTTGGCTTATGTCGTTCCACTAGATGTGGATGTGACAGGAAACATTACTGCACAAATTTGTGAAGTTTGGAGTCAATTTAACATTTTTTGCACCTTGGTTACCATGGCAACGGCCACCATTTTGAATGTTTTCAACCCCCCAAAAGCTGCCACACACTATGGTGGATATTCCTATAAAGTTCCATGAAGTTTGAGGAAAGGAATCCAAAATGTTTTTAAATCCCCCTTTTTTGTTTCCATGGCAACTGCGGCAAATTTTGTCCAACCGATTCCGATTTTTTTGGCTTATCTCTTTCCACTAGATGTGGATGTTGTTCCTATCAAGTGTATCCGATATCTTACCTGCAAAGCATCATGTTTCCACTCTCATTGTTCGCAAATTTCATGCTGATGTCAAACATCAAGGGCGCCACTTAGCAGAGGGTAGAATTCGTTCATCAGGATACTGGATAGTTGGAGGAAAAAGGCTAGTGTCATCAATACTACATAAATGTGTAACATGTAAAAAACTGAGAAAAGGACTTAATCATAAAAAAATATCTAATTTACCCGAAGAACGTATTATGTTCGATCGACCTCCATTCTCATCCGTTGGTGTGGACATGTTTGGTCCATGGGAAGTAATTACACGTCGCACCAGAGGTGGATCAGCTAACAGTAAGCGATGGGCCGCAATGTTTACGTGTCTCGTCACTAGGGCAGTCCACATAGAGATAGTGGAAGAAATGTCAGCATCTTCTTTCATTAATGCACTCAGAAGATTTCTAGCGATACGAGGCAGTGTAATGATCTTTCGCTCAGATAAGGGCACCAATTTCGTAGGTGCGGTCAATGAATTCAAGCTTCAGACTATCAACGTAGAAGATGGACCGGTACGTAACTTTCTCGACAATCATAGAACTTTATAGATTTTCAACCCCCCACACATGGGAGTGGTGTTGGAACGTATGTTAGGTGTCACCAGACGTATACTGGATGCTATGCATCTTGAATATGGTTCACGTAGTTTGACTCATGAAGTACTTACCACATTTTTTGCTGAAGCCAGTGCTATCATAAATTCTAGACCATTAGTGTCAGTGTCAACAGATCCTTAAGACCCTCTCATTTTGACAGCGTCAACACTACTTACACAAAAAAGTGATTCATTCAATATTTCTTACATAAACTGTGATCATTTAGACCAGAAAGATCTCGTTCGTAAACAATAGAAAAGAGTGCAACATTTAGCATCTGTGTTCTGAAGGTTGAGTATCTCAACACTCTTCCGAATCGTAGAAAGTGGAACTCTGCTCAACGTAATGTGTCACCTGGAGACGTCGTATTGGTTCGTGATAAAGAGCTATGTAGAAATAGTTGGCCAATGGGACTTGTAGCAAAAGCACTTCAGAGTGATGATGAACTTGTTCGAAAGGTAGTTGTATGCGTTATTGTGCAAGGAGAACCAAAGACATATGTTCGTCCGATTAACGAACTAGTTATTCTATTACCAGAGTGATGTGAACATACATGTTTTGATATAATATGGTTATGCTATTTTCGAAAACAGTTTTTCAACATGTTCTGATTGACTATATGTAACTTTTTGTTTTGACATTATCAATACTTTATTGTTTGTAAATATGTTTATTTTCAAGGTTTTCATAGTTAACTTGTGGTGATATGTATTTTTTTTAAATATCAGGCTAGGAGTGTGCCGTCTTTTCAATCCGGAAATTTTGTAGGTTTTTGGTTTTCATTTTATTCACATCCTTCTTGTACACACTGCGACACAATATTGACACGCCTGATCAACTTTCTTTGAGCTCTATCAGCCACAGTGTAAGATTATATAGGTATTTTATCTTTTTTTAAACCTTCTGTCAACAACTATACACAGACAATTATATTATTTGTAGTTCTTGTATGATTTCTAGGATATCACTGGTCTATATTATATTGGCATATATGGAACGCCAGTTTGGATAATTTTTATGTATGGAACGCCAAATCGTACAAATTTAAAGCTAGTTTGTACAATTCGTTAGAAATTACTTACAAATATGCAGTTTTGTTATTTTTTTTATGTGTATTAAATATATTACATTGACTGTAATAGTATTCCTTTTTTCTAGGCTTCACTCAATATTATTGGTTATATCTTTGACATAGCATTGATGTTTTTTTATATTTTTATTACATGATATTTGTTTAGGTAGTTTCGTGATTGTAATTGAATCTACATTATTGTTTATTTTTTCTTTGCAGTTTTTCACCATTCATTCAACACACATATTGATATGGACAATAAACATTTGAAGCACAAGTACAGTCTTCACTTATACATTGGCCAGTGTTATATTTTGTGTAATGTCGGTTAGCTGTCTGCAATTGTGAGGCAGCACATTTTTTGTCCCACTAGATTTGTCATGTAGGTTTTCTGTTAGTGTTGGTGGTGTCCTGGCATTTGCAGCTAGCCTTTTCTGTGGTGTTATCATAAATCTATCAATTGATGACTGTGATTTGTCAGTATTATTGCTGTCACTATTTGTCTACTATACAGTAAAATATTAATTATTACAATAAATATGACATATGACAGGAGACAATGTTACACTATAATAAACTAAATCAACGACAATAATAATACTATCACAATAATATATGTTGACAAGAAGAACAAAATAGACATGAAAAGATAGTGCAGCGGTCAAATCAAAATAAGACGCCTATTTTAAATTTTTAAAGCACCCTCAGAAGACACACCTGGAAACTAATTTAAATGAAAGACTAGAGTGTCTAGTTACATTTTTATCTGGTCGTCACCAAGTCGTTTGGTCAGATTCTTTTTTACGGCACTTTGTGTATCAGTACCCTAAATTTTGAAAACACATACTATTTCAATTGTCAGAGTTAAAAGAAGTAATACCTTAAATGTTTGTTACCGATATTAACTTTTGAAAGTTAATTCACATCGATAACAACTTAAAAAGTTCATTGACGACCAAGATGAAACAGTTTAAAAAAAATATTAACATAATAAAGAGGTAGGAACAAGTATCCATAATATTGAAGAATTCGAATTATTTTCCGACATAAAATACATCCTTGATTTGCTGTTTTTTAATCGTAATTTCTGCAAACGAATATAGTCTTCACTTTACAATCCATATCAGATCAAAATATAGTTCTGTTTATGAAATATCGTCTGTTAAAGATGATGTGTCATTTCAGCTTTCGAATACATATTTTCCGGAATAATATTCTACCCGATTTTCTTCGACATTTATCGTAGTCTATTCCGTTCTTAGTGACCTATAGACCTGAATACTCTACTTTCAAAAATCAGTGCGCATGTGCGTACATGTTCTCGCACACCGTTAATCTCGCGAATATTTACGAGAGGTCATTAACTGGGGGCAACTTGTACATGTAGTGACGCCTAAATATTTACCTGTGGGATTGAATTTGAATAACAAAGAAACGAGATTAAAATCGATAAAAACCTGTGTGTATCATAACACGGATAACACAAAAGTATTCATGGGTGGCCAAGACCATTGTTGTGTAGTTAATTGTTCAAATAGAAGAAGTAACTTGCCGAAAGGCTATGCATTCCATCAGATACCTGCCCGACCGTTTGCAAGACGAAATGCGTGGATAAGAGCTACAGGAAGGAAAATCGGGAAGAAAAAAGGTGAATTAACCGTGACCGAGAACACTAAAGTTTGTGGTGCACATTTTGTAAACAAAAGGAAAAGTAATGACCCTACAAACATAGATTATGTTCCAACCGTTAACATCCCTTTTATTACGGACACTCCGAAACGAGAAACAAACAACAGTCGCCGCGTGGCAGACTATGATAGTGCCGTACATAGTGCAACAACAATGAAAAGGAAAACAATCAAGCGGACAGGTCAGTTATTTTTTCCATTTGATATCAATGATATTCAGTCAGAAGTTGAAATATCCTCTGAAAATAACAATGAAACACCATCGCTCATTTGTGCAAATGACAGTGTCAGT